>BGPR01044256.1:0-12670 GCA_013235015.1 Araneus ventricosus | reverse complement strand
TGTTTATTTATAAACGCCATTTTGTAATGAAAAGAAAACTTTGTGATGTCATATACCATGATTTGAAGCATGAGTAAGCAGCCAAATATATTGCATTGAAAATGTTCGAAAAATGTGAGAAAAGATTCTGTTGACTTTATAACTCAATCTGATTGATCATCGTAGAAAAGAAATATTTTGCAAGGAATTTTTCTTAAAATCAATTGAACTTTTAAATCGCATATAATTGTTATAATGAGGTTAAAATAAAAAATAGATTCCCATTAAAACAAAGAACAGACATCATTAAGTTGGTTTTGGGACTGAAAATGAAATTCCAATGATATAAAATCCCAAAGAAATTGTAGTCATCTATTCATTTTTTTCTTAATTAATGCGAGGAATCAGAACTTTCTACACTTTTTGCTGAAAATTTATTGATTTCGATAATTTCTTTTTACCAAGATTTATTTCTAAAGGAAGTTTCATTTATAAAATCATTTTCTCGCTAATTTTGTGATAGCGTCTATTAAAATTCAAAAATAAGAAAATTACTGACATTTCTTTTAGGAAATTCTGAAAGAAAATAAGATGACAGAAAAGAGCTTTCATTATGAATGGTTGAAGCCAGTTATTGGTTCAGGACTCATTGTAAGGTAGATTTGCACAATCGTTTAAATTTTTTTTGGAACAAATTGTTTAAAAACTGGAATATAATAAAAGCCTTTGGAATATTCTTACAACTTCGTATATAAATAAAAAATTATTTTGATTGTATTATTTAAATATATTCATATTTCACTGGAGTCTAACATTATGCGTTGTGATTGAATATACAAGGATGGATCCAAAAAAGATTGTAAAAGTAATAAAAAAAATATTTACTAACAATAAACAGAAAATGCATAAAGAAATTAAGAGGCATGCTTGCCGATCACCTTACCATATAATCACCAAATATATTTAGGCATTTACTTGAACGCACGACCAACTTGTTTAACCTGGCATTTCAGAAATTACGTCCTGTCCATTGAGCCAGTTTACGGCAACTGTTTTCACATCACTCTCTGAAGAGAACCTTGTTCTAGATAAGTGTTCCTTCAATTTCGGAAAAAGGAAATAATATTTAGGCCATTGTGAAGTTATCCATCGCAAACACCCTGGAATGTTGAATGATGGTGTCATCCGCCTGAATAACAATACCAATACTGCTCTCAAAACTCAAGAATTGCTGCGAAAGTTCAAGTGGGAAGTGTGGAGCCATCCCTACAGCCGAGATTCAACAACCAGTCTGGGTTCCAAACACTTATCTGAAATTAGATTCTCTTCAGAGAGTGATGCGAAATCAGTTGTCGAGAACTGGCTCAATTTGCAGGACTTGATTTCTTCCAAGCCGGGTTAAACAAGTTGGTCCTGCGTTCAGATAAATGCCTAAATAAATTTTGTGATTTCGTGGAAAAGTGATCGGCGAGAATGCCTCTTAATTCCATTTTGTATATTCCGTTTATTGTTAGTAAATATTTTTTTATTACCTTTGTAAAATGTTTTTGGCTCCATCCTCGAATGTTATGAATTTCTGTCCACCACACTTAAACACCTAAGCAATGTCATTCAATATCCATCGAAATTTTATTTATTATTGTTTCGTACATGTTGTCACTTTTTCCAATGAAAATATTAGCTTTCTCTCTAAAAAAAAATAGCTAGCTTAAGTTTATCAAATTTCTATAAAGACATTAATCTATATAAAATCTATATAAAGTCTATTTGTTTGTGTGTTTAAACCTTATGCAATTCTACACCTCTTGCTTCATTAGGAAGAAATTTGGCATTTATGTTCCTTAGCACCTGAAAGGATTAACTATGCTATTAAAAAAGTTCCAAGCCGCTCTGAAAGGGGGTGAAAGGGGGTTAAAAGGTTTAACGTTTTTTTCCTTCATAACTTTGGAACCTATCATCGCTCAGAAACTATTTTCACACCATCTTAAAATACAAAATGTAGCTTTTCAGTAACAAATGTTCCATTTTCTTACACCTTTTTCTCTCATTTTGAATCAATTTTGAAAATTAATTTAAACAAAATTTGTAGGTACTTTTGTTTGCTTTTATTTATTGCAATATCTTGCTCGCTTAAAGTTAAGATGATTCCTGCGGATATTTCCACATCATCGTTTGTTTTGTGCTCACGCGATTGTAGCTCCTTAGATTTCTATATTTCACCGTTTAATAACGCGCGCTTTTACCAATGTTAAGCTTCCAATGTAACCAATGTGTTTACCAATGTAAGCGTGCTGTTCCATTTGTGTATGACTTTTTCTCATTTATAATCAATTTTAAAAGTTAATTTGAACACAATTAGTAAGAATACTTTTGTTTGTTGCAATCTTAAACCTAATCACATCTAACTCTCGCGTGCTTTTGCCAATGTTAAAGTGCTTTCTTTAGACATTTTCACTTTCGTACGCAGAATGTCGCAGCTTTTATCATGCGCGTGCGGCAAATTACATTTAAACACTGCTTTTTAAAATCGTTGTAACTTCTTCTATAGTTTGCCTTAATTTTGTCTGAGATTTTGTCACTTTTAATTTCTTAGAGTTTACTTGTCTTTTAATTGACTGTTTTTTTTTAATTTCATTATATAAGATTATAGTTCATTTATTTTTTTAGTTTTTCAGTTTGTATTGCTTTGTCTATGTTCTCGTACAACCTTAAAAATCATACTTTTTAAGACCTACCAACGGACAAAAAAGAGAACATTTGTATGTTTTTAACTACAGGTTTTGTGGCCTCTTTTTTTTACCTTCTTAATATCTATATTTCAGGCATTATTTTTCTCTATTAACACATACTGCCTTATCATTAGAACTTAAAATTCCAAATATTATGTTGTGAATCTATAGCTAAAACATGTAATGTCTGTTTAGAAAGAAATCTATTACACATCTTCCTTCGAACCTGAAAGGATTAATTACGATGTTAAAAAGTTCCCAGCAGGAATAAATAGGGTAATTTTTAACGTTTTTCCGCAGTAACTTCAGAACATATTATCACACAAATATTATTATGGAACCATCTTAAAAGTAAAAAAGATAGCTTTTTCTCAACGACACATGTTTCACTTTTGTACCACTATCTCTTTGAGTTTTAATCACCTTTCAAAATTATTTGAAACATAATTTATAACGTTTTTTTTGTTGTCATTTTAAACCAATTTAAATTTTTAATCTCTCACGTGTTTTTGTTAAGGTTAAAATTAATTTGCCTTCTCTGGATAATTCCACTTTTCTTTTAGCTTTAAATTTTCTAACTACAAATTTTTGGTCTGCTTTTACATTCGTAGTATCTAGAATACATGAATAATTTTCCCTGTTGCCCATACTGTCATGTCATTTGGATATCAAGGCTTTTAATATAGTAAAGTTTGGATGAGGATCAAAGAATTTAAACAAAACACACATTTTATACATATTTTCACATAAATATAAACTCAACCGAACATATTTTCCAAAATTATTCACGTTGGCATTCCATCGTGAGCACGTTGATCTTGCGTAATCTTTGTTTCATATTACAAACTACGATGTGAATGTTTTACAATATTTGACGGGGACAAATAAACTTTGGCTAACAAAACATCAGCCAACAGCTCATGAAGAAATGGGGAGTTTGATTGCTGAAGAGGACGGTGAACCCCTGTCTTACTTGAAGTGTCATATAAAACTGAAACAACATTTTAAAAATTAATTTGATCCTTACTGAAATTCAATTAAACAGTCATATAGCTCTTGCTGTTGCTCCATCAAAAATAGCTATCGAATTGTGACCGCACAGCACATTATCTCTTGCAGTTACCTCTGCTCTTAACTCTCACTGAGAATCCTATATGTAATGTAAGAAAAAGTCTGATAAGGCGACTGTCCAACAAATTGCAAACTTATCATTTGGGATGAGTGTACTATGTCAAACAAATCTGCTGTTGTCAAGTTTGTTCCTCCCATGGAATGTTCTGGAATGAGAACTCCAAGCAATCTTTATATATATTCTCCAAAAGGGGAAACCAAAAGTGTTGTTTATTAAAAGCCTTTTAAAATAGTAATTAATTAGGTATTATCTGTAAGGAAGTTCGATAAACGCGAGCGGAGGCGCGGGTACAACGTCTAGTACTTCTTAAAATGAAGCAAATGAGATTCATTTTTGCCTTTATATCTATCTTTTCAACTGGAGATATTTTGTTTTATTTAAACATCGCTACGTGTATAATTCAGTTTGGAATGCACAGTTTGATCTATTATTATAAAAGGAAACAAGGTTTATATTCAATAATAAGTGTTTTTAATTAATGATAAAATATTGAAATATAACTAATAAAATTTTATAAAATATTCTGTAAATTGTATTATTAAGTTTTATTGTACGTAATTATAGCAGTATTCATCTTTTTAATTACATAAATTTAAAAAACTAAAACCGTATGAAGGAATATATTAAAAAGTCGTCTGAAGAGTACTACTTTTTTAAAGTCGTGGAAGAGTATTAATTTTTTTCATGAGTGTTTTGAGAAACAAGTTTTGCAACACTGAACGAAATTTGAGAGGGCAAGTTAGTTCGTCTATGAGTTGAAGAACCTTTAATTGCAACTTTAATCTTTTTAATTACTGGCGTGTTTTGATGATTCTTGCTGTTATTTAGCACAGAGCTGAAAGTTGAAACTCAGAAAGAAATTGAGCGTTATGTTAAAATAATGTAAAAGTGCCAAACTCATACAACTATCTATCTATATATATATATGCCTTCTACAATTCTTTACTCTGAAGTGACTAATAGTATCTTTTAAAGTTCTTCCGTGATTATACGGCCCGAAAGGACTTTAAAAAGTACTTTGGGATAGAAATGCTCCTTGGGATAGTGGAATTATTTTCCATCAGTTCTACCACTTTTTGAGAAATTTTAATTCAGAGAACATCATCGATATCACTATCCTAGGTTGCTGCATTGCGGTTTTTCACTGTGTTGCGTCAACTTAATTGATATTTAATGAGGGTGTATACTTTGTTTTCTGAATATATCGCGTCATTTGAATAAAATTTTGGCTGATTTATACATCTAAATTTCAAAACTTTTATTTCTTCTTTACAAAATTACTCAATGGAGACTACTGGTAAGCATATGGACAGTAGTGGCGAACGAGAGGCAAAAATAGGCGGGGGGGGGGGGCTTTAAAGACACCTAAAATTACCCGTAAAGATAGGGCCATATAATATTATACCTAAATTTTCAAATTTTGTTATCTAACTTTTCCAGACACTCTATATTTTATATGATTCCTAGTTTTTGGCCGCTAAAATGAAAAAAAATTATTTTTTCCCGCAAAAAGTGGAATTCTTTAGCCCCCCCCCCCCAGAGTCGCTACCACTGCCCAGTGGCTACGTAAGAAGGGCCATGTATGTCACTGTCCTTAAAAAAGGAGACGATATTTCACAAAACTAAAAAACCTTTATTTTAGCATTTAGAGTGTCCTATTCATAGTTGATTCTAGAGAAACTTTTGTGACATTGGGAAAAGAAACCCTCTACGCGAAAGAGATAAAATATGAAATTCTTTCATCTATTACAAAATGTAGAATTTGCGACACTTGAATTAAATAAAATGAGCAGGATTGCATATAATCCACTTTATGCCAGAAACATGAATGTACAAATTTTCTACTTTTGAATTTTCTACTTTTGAATTCAATGAAACGGGCACCATTACATGTCTTTCCATTTATACAAGAAACATCAACATGCAAATTTTCACTTTTTTGGTTTATCATCTAGTTCAATCAGCTTTGCTATTTGACAGAAACTACCCGAAGAAGAGGACAATTAGCAGGCTCCTGTTGAAATCCTTGAAGACCAAGACTATTCGCCTGGTGGCTCTGTGCGCCAATTACGGGTTTTGCATTTATCTTAAGGACTTTCTGTCTATCGCTTATCATGTGAAGTTGTGTTATATGTTCGTTCTTGTGCGTGCTTGTGATGTGCTGCTTGTAGAAAATAAAAGATGGCTATAATCAACTGTTGCCTACTGCTTACTTTCTGAAAGGTAAGAGCATTAATTTGATTTACTAATTGAAATGTATTGCGAAGTTTTAGTTTGATAAGCCCCTATTACGAAGAACTCTAGGGGGAAATACAGATGAATTACAAGGATGAAGGAAACATTCCTAATTCTAACTAACAGCATTTCTAAATTTTTGAGATTTGTACATTCATATCTCTGGTATGAGGGGGGACATGAATAAGCAAATGTATTGTTTTCATTGACATATATATTTTGCTGGCGTATAATTTCTGTCCCTAATATCCTCTGAAACCTCGAATTCATCTTTAAGTGTACTCTCAGCTGAGATATGTACATTTCCTCTATGACCGGCAATTAATCTGATTTTATTCTATCATCTTCATCTTCTTCGGGGTGGGCATCTCACATTTTAAGAATCACTGTTGTATCGCGTTTGTTAAAATGTTTCCATTTTTCAGTCCGAGTGGAAAATGGAAATCTCGGCGAAAGTTGTTCAATCCTTGCTTTCATTCTGATATTTTGAGATGTTATTTAAACAAGTTCAACTATACGTCTCAGAAATTAGTAAAAGTTTTGCAAGAGGAAGCACGGAAAGACTTTGTTGAAATTCTTGATCCCTTGACACTTTGTGCTTTCGCTTCGATGTGTGGTAAGTAAATAAAAAATATTTTCTAACCGAGTATATATTCTAATCTTCATGTGTAAGGTTTCAGTTGCAAGAACTAAATTGAATTTTTTACACATCAATTTTAATGATGAATCGTTAATTATGGTGTCCAATCTCAAACTGACTTGACTCAAAACATGTGATGTTTGAAATAATAGTTAATTGTTGTGAAATCTTATATAAACATGCCCGATACCATTATACAGTCAACGGCAAATTAATGAAATTAATTAATTGTGTATAAAAAATTTTCAGTTACTAAAATGAGAGAAAAATGTCTAAAATATTAAAATTGAAATTTTTAGAATTTCCTGTCTGAAATAAAGTGTTGTCAACCCGCAAAACTTTACATGCCTAACAGCTGGGCCTTACGTTGAAACTGAAATCATAAAATGTGTCTTATTTTCTTAGACTCTAGGATTTTAAAGCCTGGAATGTCATGGAGGACTTGGCGTTGCTCAGTGGATCTTCCTTGAGCATTGTGGTACCAAACTAACCATCCTATTTGATAACCATCCTATTCTTCATCTTTCAAAAAAACAAGGCTGGGATGTATGTGCCCTCTTGTTGTATCCCATAAAAGGACGTCGTCTTGAGAATCTCCCCTTAAAAGACTCATGTAAGGCTTAAGAACAACAGTTCTATAGCTCTGGGCAGTCACAATATAGTGTTAGGCTATCCGGCCACCCTACACAAAAATTCTACATCTACCAAAAATTCTGCCTTCCCTCATGCCTGAGGAACGACATTTCCCTATTGTTTGAAGACTGTGCACCGAATATTGAATCATCAGTGGAAAGAACGTAGCTCTTGCCCTGCTGTATTTAAAAATGATGATCCTGGCTCTACAAAAGGCTATATCTCTTTTGAGTTGTGTGGAGGGAGAGGGTGAATATCCCTTGTCGCTGAGCGCAAACGCCCATCTTCGTGAGAAATTAAAATAATGCTTGTATGGAAATTTTTATTCCAGTCGCAACACCGAGGTCTTAATACACCATTGTAGCCATTACTTTTTTGCATACAGGGCTTAATGCCCCATATTTATCCACTACAGATGCCGTGATTAATGAATGACTTTCTTTCTGACGATACCTGTAGCTCTGAAAGTCTTTTGTTATCTTGATACCACCATTCGTGAAATTCCTAACCATCAAGGAAAGTGCTTTTAAGAAAGGCCAGCTTAAACCCAACTGTCGACTTTTCATCTTAAACAAATGTCTAATGAATTCCGGAGACCTATTTTAACTGTAATCCATAAGATTAATTATTTTTTTTACATGAAATGAATTACATAGACTAAATTAATAAATAAGATTAACGATTAATGTCATATTTTCATAAAATGTTTAACTTTGTGAATTGCGCTAGTTGTTAACACTGTATTTCTATCTTCCCAAATTCATAAGTATAAGTATTAAGTATAAGTAGTAAGTATAAGTAAGTCATAAGTATTGAAAATGTAGGCAACAGACCTTTGAAAAATAGCGGAAAATGTGTTACTAATTTTAGCAGCAGTAATTTTGTTTCACATTAAAGATTGCGAAACATCATTCACTCTGATGATCATTATTAGATATACGTTAAGAGCGTCGTTCCGTGTCCACTTAATGAAACAGATATTTTTGCTTTCAAATTAAATTGTACTTGAAAATATTTGAGACGATCTTCAAAAGTTTTCTGGACCATTTTGAATGAAAGATCTCCCACATTATAAGTATAAACATACATCACAAATAAGAATGTTATAATATCCTATTGTTTTGACATCGCTTTCTTACCCTGTATAAAAAGATAAGGTGTGTAGCGGAGAAAAAAGACAATAATTTATTTCTCTTTTGCTAAAAGGAACTAGTGGTTTGTAAACAAAAACTGTAATCATCTCCTGTTAGGCATAACTTCATAGGCGCATCCGGTTTCTGTATACGCTCTGGGGTAAAACAATCTTTTCTCGCAAAAAAAAAAAAGAATTTGCAACGAAATGTTCACAATATTTCTTACGGAGGAAAAAATAACGTGCGAATGAACTTTTGGATGAAGTTATTCAATGAAGATCAATTAGAAAAGAAGAGGAGAGGCTTAAGTGATTATGTGAACCTTCATATGAAAATCAAAATATACTAAGTCAGCGAAGAGCAAATTGTGCTAATTTACGAAATGAGGTAATATATATGATCTTTACCAGTGTATTTACTATTGTTAACATTGTATGTTGTCTTACAAATGAAATATTTTTTAATTTCTCCAAAAGTTGACATTAAAGCGCCGATGCTCTGAGCAGGATTAGCTAATACTTAGCAAAATAGTAAATTCTTCCCTTTATCGTGACAAGATTTAAACATAATTTTTGTCTTTTTTAGAAACGATTTTTGGCACCAAAATCGATGCATTAGAGAACAAAAATATACAACTTTCGAATTCTTTGAATAGGTAAGTTATATTTGTTTCAATACATAAACATATAAGAAAATTGAAGTAGTAGGTTGCAAATTATTTTCCTAAAATATTTTGTAAGTACTTTAAAGAGAGGAAAAGACAATAATAATAAATTAGTAAAAAGAAATGACACTGAATTACCGGGTGCACGAAAAAAAGTATACAAACTTTGAATGATTATTGCAAGATTAAAAAATAAGATAGATTAAAGTTTCATAACTCAATTCAATTAATACATATGGAAGTTATTGTAAATTATCTTGCAAACGTTAAAACTTTTTGATAAGACTTTAAATAAGATGGTCTGCTGTGGATGTTTACAAAAGTGGGAGGGGGGGGCTACCAGTTCATGAATTGTTCTCGGCATCTGATCACGGTTCAAAATTTCGACATTCCGTGTAGTTCAAAATTATTAAAATGCTACAGAAAATTTTAAATTTTTTATATCAGAAAATAAATTTATTTATTTATATCTCAAATATATTAATTTCATTAATTAAATCGTATCCATTAGAAAAAACTTCAAATAACTCAGACTTTATTTCAAAATAAGTCAGAGTTTGAACATTTTTATATAACTCTAAATTATGTGTTGTTCAAAATTATTCGAACGGTCAAAAACTTACAAAGAAAAAATAAGATAACAAATTTTTAAAAATAAAATATCGGTGTTTAATGTTTGTACGGGTCTTCTTTGGCTCCACTATCAGCTTTTAGTCTTTTTTTCAGGAAATCAACCAGTTTCTGAGTTGTCTTCTGTTTGATACTCTCCCAATCATTTTTGATAGTCTCAAAAAATTTATTTTGGTTTCTTCTCGCTTAAAAAATCCAATTTGTGATTCAAAAGTGACTATAAATTTTAGATGGAATTATGGTCTTTGTGGTTGCCATTTCACTATCCTAATTTTATTTATTTGAGAAATAATTTTTAGAAATATTAGACGTGTGTTTTAGGTCATTATCTCGTTGAAAGATATACCGCCGACCAACACTAATTTTTGTAACTAAATTTCTGGTGAATTTCTTTAGATTTTGGGACATGATATTGACGTACAATCTTACAGTCATTTTACCGTTGATCATCGCAATTTCACCAACATCTTTAGATGGAACAACCCTATACCATCTTATATCCACCTCACTGTTTTACTCTCTGAAGGACATTCATCATTTTAAGAGCCTCACCTGATCGTCCCAGACTCTTTTACTTTTTTTCTTCTAAAAGACCATATTTTCTTCTGTATGACCATAAAACTCTATCCCAGAATTGTAAAACCTTCAAAATATGCTCTTTTGCAAAGTCCAAGCGCATTGCCATGTCTTGTTTTGAGATGTATTGAGATGCATGGTCTTTTTCTTTGGAAACAGCTTATCTACTCTGAGTTTTTGATTATAAGGTAAACTTTTAGAACTGGAAAATTCAATTTCAAGTCTTTCACAATTTCACTTAGTGATATATCATTCTTTTTCTGTGCAAATCTTACATTCATAGATTAATTAATTTCGTTTGTCTGTCTCGCCCTCTCTTGTTTCCTGTCGTCTCACACTTCTTGCACAATCACCCAACATTGACAATTTATACTTTTATGCAAGTTTTCATATGATACCTCATTCTTTCGATCTTCATTGTTGCGGTGGCGAAAATCGAAAGAAACCCAACATCGACATTTTATACTTTTATGCTAGTTTTCATATAATACCTCATTTTTTCGATCTTCATTGTTGCGGTGACGAAAATCAAAAGAAATATTTTAGCTCTTGAACATTACTGTTGCCCTGACTGCTTCATAGACAAATAAATTACAAAATAAATTAACCTGTTAAAATTATAAAAAATACAAAAATAAAAACAAATTCTATTCGTACTTACTTAAACACAACCTTCTTCATCACTCGTTCAAATAATTTTGAACAGCAAAAATACACTGTTTAAAAAAATAATTCTTTCGAAGAAGTAGTGATATTTTATGAAATAACTAAAACTTATATGAATTTATGGAGGATGAAATAAGGCACTAGAAAATCGAAACAAAATGGCAAATTATCAAATTTTTAAAATTTTACGAACAAAAGATGAAATTTTAAAAGTCTGTTCTAGTAATTTTAAACAGCACTGTATATTAAAAAAATGCATTACCAACAATCTAAACTCAGTTGTCATAAATTTGACTTCGTACTTTTCTTAATAAGGAGGAAAAAGCCAAATCGGTCAATTAAAGTTCAAAGAAGGAGGTACAGCACCGTTTATACGTCGTTATATCACATTGTAGTACTTCGTTTATACGACGCAAAGTCGAATAAACGAATGTCGTTTATCCTGTTCTAAAGTGTGAAAAATTCCTCCCTTCTAGTATGAGAACTTTGATAAAGATATCATGACTTGGAAATTATTCACAATTGATGAATTAATAGAAGGCAAATTGTCTGGTGTTAATTTAAACGATGATGAAGAATTTCTCCACCGTTTTTTAAAGACGCAATGAACTCCAATGAATAACTTCGAACTTATTTCTTTTGTCAAAAGAATAGTAAAATAGTACTTAATTCGATTCATAATGAACAACTTAATATTCACTGAAATGTAGCACCTCAGACGACGATTAAAGATTTTTAAAAAATATAATGCCTACTTGTATTTTCATAAATCGTAAAACATACATGTTATTAGTACTCAAGATAAGTAATAAAGGTATGATTTTTGTCGCTTTTATGATAAATGTTGAATTTTAAAATTTAATTATTTTCAATACTGTGTAGTAATATATTAGTACTATATCAGAAAACTTTAAAATTATTAATTCCAATTGAATTTGCATTAGTAACATGAAATTTGTAATAATTAAAGCTGCTCATTAAAATTTCGATTATAAATCTTTTCATTTATACGTTGTTTTATATCAGTCCCTTGAAAGACGTATAAACGGTGCTTTACTTTATATATGTATTAGTTTTGAAAACTATGGGATGTGTGTAATTTTATAATTTTTAGGATTAAAATTAAAAATAAGTTTAATTTTTAATTTTTATAAGATAATAACTTAAATTTTAAAGTTTCATAAGTTAAGCATAATCTGTTGATGCTAAGAATTTCCCAAAGAAAGCTTTTATGTATTCAGCTATATAAGGAACGCACAATTGCATGTTTGAAAATAATCCATTTCATTTATTGAAATTATTATTTATAAGAAAAATCACATAAAATATTTACACTTTTCAAAGGTTCTTGAGCATTATCATTGTGAGAGCGTATTCTGTTTGGCTATGGCCTGAATACATTTTTTGGAATACGAAAACTGGAAAGGACTTTGAATATCATGCAAATGTGGTACAAGAATTCACAAAAAATGTAAGTTCATGTTTTAATTTTTTCTCTTATAAATACAGTAATGTTATAGATAATCTAAATAATAGATAATCTGAAAATTAAATAATATTTGTACCGAACATTTGACTAAGTTTATGAAAAAAGTACCAAATCTGGTAATATTTTTACTATTATTCTTCTTAAAATACTATGTTCTAACATAT
>BGPR01044255.1:1543-12670 GCA_013235015.1 Araneus ventricosus | reverse complement strand
ATCAAATTATTGTATTGAACAATTATGCTGAATTATGCTACTATCGTGCTTATATTTTTTATATCATCGAAAATATTTGACAAAAAAATCACAACTGTTATTGAGTTGGGTAAAATTATTTTACCAAGGAATAGCTAGTTTAACTCTTTATTAGTTGCAGTATCTAATCTATATGTTTGCCAGATTAAGTTAATAGGTTTTCTGTTAAGTTTTAGTGTTTACACACTGCAATTTGAATTTTTCTTACTGAATACTCCTATATATTTTTAATAGGACTAATTATTATAGTTATAAAGTAAAAATTATTAAAACGGATATTCATATTAGTGAATAGATTTTGTATCGTGAGATACTTTGCTACCATTTAAGGATGAAAATTAGTGTGACTAATGGAGGATTAAACTAAAATCGAGTTTTTCATTTTGCTGAAGTCCAACTGTAATGAATCAATTGTAATTTAACTTGTAATGTGTTTTTATAGTACTTTTGCAATGAAAAGCATATTTAGAACACTTTTCACTGAAAATGATGTTGTTATAAATAATATTCTCGGTCTTTGGCTACTTTATCTCAAATGATCTTAGATTCCAACTTGAAAGTTGGAATTTACCGAAAATGAAGAGTTTTGTTAAGTTCAATCTTGCAATTAATAAGTGTACCGTTGCTTTATTTGTTATAAAGCAAGAATTTACAGAAAAGAATTTAAAATTATATGCAACTGAATTTTGCACAAGATTACCAATTAAAAATGTTTCATTTCTCAAATTATTTCCACAGAATCATCTGCTACTTTAAAAATATGAAAGAATATGTATTTTTTTCGTTTTCATGCATTTGAATATTTTTACTTGAGTAACTAAACTTGGTATTTAAAACGTAATTTTTCTGAACACAAGCCTACACCTTGAATCAAATTTTATGGCACGGGTGCGAATACTTAAGATACCTGAAAGCAAAATTTTCTTATTTAAATCCCCGAAACTTGTGTAATTGCAAAGAAAACAGAGTTTGGTATTGTAATAAAATGTTTTGAATTTTACGTGTTTATTTCGGCAAGAGAAAAATTCCAGAGGTTTCTGGAAATTACTGAATACTGAAAAAGAGGCGCTATTGAAGACTTTCTAAAACAATTTACTGCCCCCTGCCCTTTCAAGAATCTTCGAGAATAGAACTGGAAAGTTCTATTGACATATCCCAGGTAGCCAAGCAGGGACACCAATCTCTGCGTATGTTTGAGTTGAAAGTCGTAAATGGGAGGTGGGGTGGAAGAACTGCTAATATATATATATATAATCTGACGGAAGGGGGATTTCAAGAGGGTGGGAAAGACATATAACTACTAAAGTAGCATATGACAAATTACTTGACGGATAAAAGTGCGCAATTTTTTTAACTTCAGTCTTGCCAGACAGGAGGCTTGTCTGCGGGCACGCAAGACCAACCAACAGGTTAAGGTACGGTCAGACAGCGAGTCGAGCCTCCATTCAATTGACACCAAGAGCCCTATTGCTCAACAAACACAGGGAATCTTACTGAAATCTACAAACATTAAACTTGGATGGATTAGGGCTCACGTCGGATACAGTGGTACTGAAGCGGCGGAATTACTTGCCTAGAAGGCAACACATCCTACATGCATCCCAGCGCCAAGAAACCATATCAAGAGTCTTCTACAAAAAGATTCCATCATCCGCTGGCAAAATGAATGGGACAATGAAGAAACAGGCATGAGTGTTCACAACGTTTTGCCTAAAGTAAAGACAACTCCTAGTCCATGGCAAAGGTCCGAAATGTTCTTCACGGGCCACGACCCATTTCCGACATATCTTAAACAATTCAACATCAGAAACAACGATTTCTAGGACTGCGGAAACCAGGGAAACCCCTTACACTATGCTTCAAGCTGCCTGTTTACAACCTCATACCACCTAACAAAACCGTCGGCTGATCTAGAACCACTTTGATGGAAAAGAGTTGTGAAGAACAATTCTAGGGCGTAAATCAGAAAACTCATCCACTTCATCGCTCAAAACGAAACCCTTTTTTTCCAAAAGATGGCGACTACAACTAGCCACAGACTCAATTAACCCTAGGTACTCGTCTTCTCTCTTCTCCCATACATAAGGCACAACCCTCTCAAATTCAACAACACAAAGACTTGAAAAAAAAATTAACAGTTAAATTACTAAATATTATATTATTTTGTTCCAGATATTCTATTTTTTGTATCCTTATATATAAAATGCAATTTATTTTTGCTCTGGCTTTTTCAATAAAGATTCACGCATACCCAACCAACCGACAGGGAGCTGTCCTGGCTCCGAGTTTTGGGGGTATGATGTGGTGTTATGTTAAGTAATCTAAACTATTAAGTGAATGAGTAATGTTACACGGGCCATTTAGAAAACTGAATTGTTTACTGTATATCGATAGGATGATAATCGACATCTCGATGGTTGAAGTGCATTATTCCTCCGACCGTGTAATTTTTAAAAATCCCTATTTAGATGCAGCGTTTGCAAAAGTATTCAAATACCGTTGAGCCAAACGAGTTGCTATTTATATGCAAAGCTTTATTAGTATAATATGATCCAACGCTATAAAACTACCAAGAAAACACATTAGACTATGAAAATCTTTGGGTGCAGCAGAAAACAGATCTCGAAAACCGGGGGATAAGCAAGCAGTGTTAACTGAACTTCTACGTGAATAAGGTATACATTGTGCATGCATATTACATGGTAACTATTTATTTTTAAGTGTTCATTCTCTACTCCCAGGGATTTAATTTAATCTAGATTATATTTAACTTTCCAGCGGGTGCGCGTTTGCAAGAGATACTTGAATTGTGCATCCTATTACATATTTATATCTTTAAGTGAAATTTTATTTATAAAATCTTAGTTTACTATTAGGCTAATAAATACAGATAACATAAAAGTTGCATTTATTTTTGTAAAATAGCACGATATATATGTAATACGATGCACGATATGTCGTAAAATTTGAGTAAGCGCGCCCGCTGGAAGGTTAATGTATTTATATAAATAAAATTACGAATATATTCTATTATAATTACCCCCTTTAATAATGAGTTTCAAATAAAATTGTATTACATTAATTGTATAATTATTAGGCAAAGGCGGAACCTGGATTATGTTTAATTTTGACGAGTTGAAATATGATCCCTTTCTATTAAAATAAGTTAAATACAACGATAAGCAATTTGTCCGTGACAACCTTTGTCGGGTATTATGTATTTACTTAACGGTGTTTTGAGCATTTAAGTATTTTGGTGTGATTTTCTGCATTAAATTAAAGGGGGTGTTTACGACTTCAATTTTCATTTGAGAACGAAAATATTTTATTCAAGTGTTAATGAATATATTTTGAATGAGTATTTTCACGTTTATTTGCATTTATATTTATATAGTATTATATAAGTAGTATGTTTACCATTTATCTAATTTCTACTTTAAGATATTTTAATTTATTGTTTATATCGTGTTGGCTGTTATAGATTGAACGTTATATTTTTCTGTAAAAAAACGGTAGATATAGGTACATGTTAAGAGAAAATAAAGTATGGCACTCTGATTCAGTCGCTTCTATTTGTCTGAAAAGTTTTATTAATTGTGTAGTTTCACGTTAATGTATAAAATGCTGGTAATATTGAGTGCAAAGGAAAAACTCGTTCGCCTAATTATAGAATTTTCTTGACACTGAAGGTTGTAATTAAGCCACCAATAGCAGATTAAAAGTATGGTCGTTACCACATCAGCAGGAATGGCGCTATAGTTTGCCCGATGGGGGGCCGATTTGCCCGACAGGGTGGCACGATCTCCCCGACAGGGGGGTCGAGTGTGATAAAAGTGATCCCAAATTTTCGCCAGATTATTATTTATCAACTACAGTTGAATACCCTGTACAAAATGTTTCCCCGACGGGATACAAAATTTTTCCCCGGCGGGGGGCCACAGCATCCCCGACAGGGGGCCCTGGCCCCCCGGTCCCCCCTCTGGCGCCACCCCTGCACATCAGTTGTCCTAAAGGTGAATATAACTGAACACCAAAATAGAGGCATCTAATTAGGCGATAACAGAATCGAATTGTCTAGAAGTTGTGCTGCGTTAAAAGAAACCAGCTTCCACAAAAGAGGAAATGGTTATTAAATAATTTATTAACCTTTAGCGCTCCGTTGGCTCCGGTAAATGGGTCATTGAGTTGCATGCACATTTTACTCTCAAAACACATTTTTTTATTCAAACAATTTAGACGGGATTTGATTGAGGTCGTTAATACTTGTTTTGGTTGCTAATGAAAGTAGCTGCGTAGTCTTTTGTGAAATTTAACCTGCGAATGCTACATACAATACGCTTCTAATTAGTTTTTGGAGCTCTAAAGGTTAAAATTTTCAAACCTTTCTTAAAAGTAGATTAAAACGTCACATTTTTATTTACTGAAATTTTTTAAACTGAAGTTTGCGTGACAAAACATAGACGAAAGGTGCATACGGCGTGCCTGACTCGTGCATCGAATAACAGAATTTTAACATGTTACGCTGGATGCCATGTAACATGTTATGTTGTAAATTGTGTGACGCTATAATCGCTCAAAATGCTCTACAGGGCAGACTTTATGACCTACAGTTACCAAATTTGACAGTTACTTCTCGGTTATAAAGGTGCTCAATAAGAAAGGGCTTTTCAAAAATTTAGATTTTTAATTAAAAATCAATCGGAATTTTGACGTTTTTCCTCAATAACTTCGGAGCATATTATTGCACAAAACAATTTTTATACCACTTTGAAATTCAAAAAATTAGCTTTTTAGCTATACCAACTTAAGATTCCGTGCAAGTTTTGTTTAGTTTAATAAATTTGAAGAAATATTTTAAGTATATTTTGAAATGATACTTTTCATTGCTTTCGTTCACATGCGTTGCGAAGACATTAAATACATTTTTAGTGTGCACTTTATCATTATTTTTAAAAATTTATTTTGAATTATAATAAAGACTGACGAATCAAGCCTGTTCCATTATGCTACCAGGTTTCGGACTAGAGGTTTGAATTTGCCTTTAATATTTTATTTGCAAGACTAAGCATCGATTAATTTAAAAGACAATCACATAGACACGGTTGAGTATTTTGGGTGTCCTTTTTATTCTTATATTGTTTGAAATTGCGAATAGTCTCGAATAAAATGTGACATCTAATTGGGAGGATCACTCTAACTGGTTTGCCAGTATGCCATTCAATTATTGCATTTTCAAACTTGGTTTTTAAGTCATTCATAGACATTATAGATCCCACGTAATTTTTGTATGAATTATAAACATTAAAACTGTCCTTTACGTTCTCAACTGAATTAAAATGAAAACGCAATCCTAAAATAGAAAGTGTCATCTAATTAGATAGTTGAGAAAACAAACCAGTTAAGGGGGTTAAATAAATTCATGTGTCAAAGGGTTAGCGCCAGCTCATAGATTTTATAGAAAATATCAGACATTGATCAAAGAATTGATACTTTTCCTTGTCGACCTTTAAAATTCTCAAAACCCTTTGGGTGAGTGCGCCGACGTGGGTTAAAAGGAAATAACAGTGCTTTTAAAAACTTGATGTCGAAAGATTTCAACTTCTTTTGGTTGCAAATGTTGACAATATTTTTGATAAAGAGCATTTTATTTCTATTCATTGCCCGGTAAAGCCTCGTATGGTGTTTGAACCGAATTTGCCTATTCTGTAATTGTAGAATTTACCTAATTGTAGCACTTTAAATTAAATATTTTCTTTAAAAATTAGTGACTGAGTATACAGAACATGCTTCCATTTCAAATCTTCGCAGTAATTAACACAATCTCTTCTTTTCAGTTCCGGAGGCTCGTAGGAAGATGTAGTATGAAGTGAGACCAGGCATCTAAATGTTTCTGCTCAGCATTCAAGTGAAGACGCTAGAGCCGCTCAAGGCATGAGAATGACGTCATCGAAAGATGTTTCAATCCCAGCAGCTCTCAGAAAGATGGTGCATTATGATTTGGAACCAAGCATGTAAATGTTTCTGCTCAGCATTCAAGTAAGATACTAGTATCGTTCAAAGCATGAGATTGGTGTCGTCGAAAAACGTCGTATTCTTGAGTTCTCGGTTAGGAAGTCAATACTGGATGCAAGATGCCTGTACAATAGAACATCGATGTTATAACGCCATTTTGCCAATTTATCGGCGATGTCTTGTGAATCATTCTAAATAATCTCTCCTTAGTCTCAATAGAACGCATCATGTAAAGACGGCTTAATTTTTGATTTCTTGTTGATCTGTTGCTGCCTGAAGTGGGACCAGACATAAAAAATATTTCTGATCAGCATTCAAGTGAAGATGAATACTATTGCCGTTCAAAACGAGAGAATGACGTCGTCAAAAGACGTGATATTCCTGAGAGTTGCCGATTCGAAAGTCGGTACTGGATGCAAGATTCCTGTACAACAGAACATCGATGTTTTCATAACGCCATTTTGCCAATTTATCGGCGATGTCTCGAGAAACGTTCTACTTGATTTCTCTTCAGTCACAATGGAACACATCAAGTAAGGCAGCTTAATTTTGGAATTATTATCGATCCGTAATTCATTTTCAAATCTTTTAAATAGTTTTAAATTATTTAAAAATTACATAAATGTGTTAATTAATTTATGTAATGATCTAAGTATTAAGGAAAAAGGAATAGGAAATAACAAACATCATTACTGTTTAAAAGTCAATGTTTCTCGTGTAGTCTGTAACCTAACCGCTTTGGAGAATTTTCGAAGTTAATTTAAATTTGCAGCTTGAATAATTTAAAGATTTCCTTTACGGTTCGTTCAGTCGTCGTTTGTAATTTCTGAAATTGTCGATTCATTAATTTCTTTCGTCTAAATAAACATTAATACACGTTTGTTCAAAACTTTTCATTTAAGCCCAACGTAATTTCATTTCGGGATATTTCTAACCCATCTGAAATGCTGAATTTGATGCATTTAGAGACAAAGGAGTTTCATCCAGACTGTGGTTCTGCCGAGTTCCTCATTTCGGTTAATTCAAACTTAAACAAAATTTGATGCGTGCAATCAGAGCACGTTGCGATTAAAATTTCATGGTACAAAAATGTGTAGAAAAGTCCTGGTTGAACAAAATAATTGCTTATGAATATATGGTCTTGTTTTAAGGCTGTTCGATATCTGGCGTTGTGTCAGATAAAGACTGCGATGCTCCATGTTTCGACATGCAACGAGGCGGTTATTAAAAACTCAGGCAAGTTAAAGAAACAAGACCTACCTGAATGGGCTAAATTTTTCATTTTAAAGCAAGGAAATGTCTGTTTCTGTAGAAGAGAATTGGCTATAATGATGAGATGCTCCAAAACATTGTTAAGAGACGGTTTAGGTAAAATTTACTTAATGAACCATTTGGGGAGTTCTGACCTCGACTTTCTCGTGTACTTGCACAATACGGGGAGTTCTTTAGTTTCGTATTATTGTTAAAAGAATAGAATAAGCATTTCGAACATAGACCTGTTGACCGACTGGATCTAATATTCGACACTGATGTACAGTTTTTGTGACAATACCAAATACCGAATTTTTGTTTATCTACCTTGTGATGGAGCTATCGTGTTCACATACACACGGACAGACGGTCTATCCGTTTACGAATTTAGTACACAATTGGACAAATATTTCGGGTATAAACGATCATAAAAACTAAAATTCACGCATTCATATTACCGTGTTCATATAAAAACGTATGAACATATTGACAGTCAATCCACCGAAAGATGGGTCCCAAGTTTGATACAGTTCTAAAATTTTAGTAATAAAACCATATACCAAATTCCATCGATCTAGCTCGTTGCATTGTTGAATTATCACGCTCGTATGCACACGGACAGGTTACGCGGTTTTTATACCAAATGTTTCAAATTCCACCAGTCTAGCTTGTTACGTTTCCGAATTATCTATCCTCTTGCAGACAGACATAATCCCAAAAATATTATTTCCGACCCCGGAAGGTCTAAAACGTCGAGATTCATCGAAATTTCGAGGTCGAATTTTGTGACGATTAAAATACATTCTGTGTACTTCGTATACGAGAAAGTGAAAAATAAATTATCCCAGTGCCAGATAGTAATACGAATTAAAAGATTAAATTAAACCAACTGTCTTTGGAGTTTCCGCAGTTAGGAAAAGAATTGAATACGGGGATAGTTTCAGGTAATAGAATAAATTTTACAGTGTCGGTCTCTTTGGATGAGTATCGTATTCTAAGAAAATAGGAAAATTCTAAGAAATCTTCATATCGTTTTAAGTGAAATGTTAAATTCTATTGATATCGTAATTTTGTATCGAACTTAGTCCAAACAGTTTTTGAAAACTTCCTTGGAGACGGCCTTCCTTGGCCCCACAAACTACACCGAAATTTGAATTTCTCATCTCGGCCGAAATTTGCTGAATATCCTTAATCGCTAAAGTGCCAAATATTTTGACAACTTCGAGAACTTGCAATGATTGTTACTCATTGCAATGAAAGGCAGTCACAATTATTTGTAATTCAATTACTTGTTTTAAAGTTTAGGTTCTCCATTGTATTATCCCCCAATTAATTGTCTTAAAGTTTCAGTCGATTTTTAACCATTTCCGGCTTGAATTAATTTAACTTTACTAAATTTTGGAAACCTAAATTTGCAATTTAAACTCCCAAAATATCAAGTTTTGCAGCTGACGGACATTTGATAAAGTCGAAAATTGTCAAATAAGCAGAAATGAGGTTAGTAATCTTCGTAACGTTTGGCTTTGCCCACTAATCCTTTCGGAAACCATGACCTTGTGCCACAAAAACAGACTTAAGGATGGCTATATGCCGAATCGAGAAAATATTTTGGTTAACAGTTTTTTGTAATTAGCTTCAAGTTGTGAAATCTCTAACGCTTTTGAACAGACTTTATTCTACGCTTTTAACTATTTCTGATTCAAAATCAACGTGTCAAAAGGTATTCGTTTTCTATTTATTCAGATACGGGATTAACTACTGGGGTCTTCCTCACAATTAAACTTTTCATTGGCAGATAAAGAGAGCAGCGAATTCTGTCTGGGAGAAAATTATCCAAAATAGGACTTAAAGTGACAATGTACAATTTAAACTATCGTAAAAGGGTGGTTTTCGGACGGAGGGAACATGTGTAATTATGCTTTAATACTGGATTTAAAGATTAGTTTTTCACTCAGGTGCCTTGTCACCTTTAAAAATTTTCCGGCTGCATGCAAGGCTTGTTTTTTCAGGTACATTTCGCGTAATTGTATTTTGTAACCGAAATGCTAAGACTAGTTCCTGGATCTTGTTTCCTGAGATTATCATGGGCTGAAAAGTATAAAGTGTTTAACCAACCTGCCCATCACTAGCTGTTAAATCATTTCAATTGAAGATTTAGGGTCCCTTATAAATACAGGAAATTGAAAACCGGCGTGTTAATAGATGAGAGAAATTGTAGATCTAATTAAGTTTTTTAAAACTCTGTTATTAGTGTACTAAATTGACTTTTAAAATTATCATCTTTAATTTTATAATTTATTATTATAAATATTATGGAATCTTGAAATCAGTTTCTTGGATTCCCTACCAGGTGGCGCCACTGGTATGGAATCAAGATTTAATCAAATTTATCGGTTAACAAAGTTCTGAAAATATTAATAGTATATTGTCATCAAGAATAAACAAATATACAAAATTTTTAGAACTCTTGCAATTCAGGGAGTGAAAAATCGATTACAAAATTCCCTCATTACAAACATGAAACAAGTCAAATTAAATAAGTATATAAAAAGATGTCGTAGGGTGTCGAGGTGAAAACCGGATGGAGATTTGTAGAAAAAAACTAAATCTATACGAGAGGTGTAGAGGCAACTTTTCCAAGAGAGATGCATGGAATGGCAAATTTTTTGGTATGCCGAGTCTATAAAACTCAATTTTGGCAATTTGTGGGAAAAATCTTTTAACTTGGCCTCCATTTATACTCAGTAGAATTCCTTGTGAAGTGATCATATCTAAAAGTTGGATGCTTTCTTTAAATTTGTCCAGTCAAATGAAAAACTAACGTCTCCGTAGTAAAGCTCAAAATTGGGGTCCTAGAATATCATCTTTGCCGAGTTCTCGCTAAGGTTTCCACGTATGCAATGCGAGGCAAAAAATGTGTCACTGTAATGTGTTGAGTGTTCTGAATTGGCGTACAATTTGTGGAATGAAGACTGCAAATGGAATGTGAGAATTGTGGATAGTGCCACTGGGCAATACGTGAAATACGAGAAATGTAAGTAGCTGTGGGATGGGAAATGCAGGATTTTGGACAGTGTGTGGAGTGTGATAATATTGAATACTAGATGAAGATAATGTATGAAGTGAAAATTGTGGGTCTTTAGAATGGGCAGTGTACGAAGTATGGCAAATGAATAGTGGCAGTGGGTAATGTGCGTAGAATGAGAACTGTGAAACGGCGAGAAGAGTGGCTAGCGAGCACAATGTTGAAATTTTTGATAGTGAATGTGTGTACTGGGGAAGATGGATAATGAGCATTTTGAATCGTGGCAGTGGGTAATGCATGAAGCAAGCTCTGCTTGGTTGCTGGAGTGGGTAATGCGTGGAGAAGATCTGTTGCGTTGCTGAAGTGAGTAAATGCATGAAATGAGGTCTGCTGGTTTGCTTAAATGGGTAATGCTTGGGGTGAGTTCTTCTGGGTTGCTGAAGTGGGTAATGTGAAAACTGTTCTGTGACAGTGTCAAATGAGAGTCGTCGGTGTGGAATGTGAGAACTGAGAATGTTGGTATTTGCCGTATAGAGTAATAACTGTGGATGTTCGTAATAGTGTGTCTTGCGGGAACTATGAATTGCGGAAGTGTAAGAACTTAAGGCAATGCATGGAATGATTATTCTGTGTCATTGTGGTGGATAATGTGTGACGAGTGCTGTTGGATCGTGGCGTTTGGTAATGCATGATACGAATGCCATGTTGGGGCAATGGATTATGCATGGCGTGAGTGCTGATGGATCGTGGGAGTGGGTTATGTATGTGAGTGCTGATGGATCGTGGGAGTGGGTTATGTA
>BGPR01044254.1:0-12670 GCA_013235015.1 Araneus ventricosus | reverse complement strand
TCAAATCCAAAGAATATATTGTAATTAGGGTTTCTGATTTCCCGCCCCTTATTCCTTCCCGTGAATTTCCGGGTAATCCCGGGAACATTACAGTCATTCCCGGGATTCCCGGGAATGCATCAAAATTTGAAAAAAATCTTAAAATTTGTTATTTTCAATAGATATCAATAATAATTACACCAAAAAGGATATTCATAAATTCCAAAATTTATACTCCTTTATATATTCAGCTACAAAATACAAATAAAATATATTAATTATTCATTTTTAAAGTATGTTTTAAAAAAACACAAGGAATCTATTCTTTTATCACTCAGTCTTGTTCTTAGATTTGTTTGAACATCCCGGCAGCAGAAAATGCCTTCTCTCAGCTTCAGTTGATGTTGGAGGAATTGTTTTCAAAATTTCACCCAGTTTTATAATATTTGATGATCGATTTTCTGTTGAGTCAAATAACTGCAATTCTTGCTTCATTATCTTGCTGAAGCTATAACTCTTGCTAGTTGAACAGTTCAGAACCTTTTTCTTTGAACGGATCACTTTTTCGAATTTTACGTACAACGTTAAAGATTACTCTTCCAAAGTTTCTGTGCTTTCTTCTCCTGAGCGCGAACAGTTGGACAGTCTTCCACGAAAAAAATCTTGTCAATTATTTTAGCTTGTTGAATCAAAGAGTTTTTATTTGGTCAACAAGAAGGATCAATAGTAAGCATCACACTTCCTCCCAAACTTTAGATATTGCTTTAATCCAACTAAACTGACATTGCATCTCTCACAAATTCTTTGGACCAGTTGTTCATCACCATCTATCGTCTTTTGGTCATCAAGATACGTCCCTGAACATGGAAAATCGCGTTAAAGAACGAAATTTCTTAATGATTCTGGTTTATGCTACCGTGGTTACTTCTGAAATCCTTCTTCAAATCCTGAAAAACTTCAAAGTATAGATTATATATTGATATGAATATTTAATATGAAATATCACATATTTTTCATTTGCACTCTATAATAATTCAGTATTTAAAATTACAATAATTCATTTTTGAGCCCCATGTCTCAAAGTAAAGTCGCTTTTCAAGTCAATTTTACTATCAGCTATTTTTATTTTCAGAATTCCAGTACAACTAGATTGAAGACAGGTTTTTTTTCTTGTGTGTGTCCTTTAATAACTTGTAACAAATCTTTTTGAGGAAAGTTTGACTGAGACTACATGGTATATTCTCCTGGTAGACTTTGAGCCAAACTATTATGAATATTGGTTTATTTTTGCAGTTATAAAATTTATTGTTGTTATTCTGGTAGGAAGATTCATTTTTTATCACTGAGCTAATGAAATCTGCTTCTACTTCACAGACTTGATAAATAAAAAAATACAATAGATTTTTTCAAGAAAATACAAAGCAGACCACTCCATATTTGGTTACCCACGAATCATAATAATAATTTTAAAATCAGAAACCTGTCAATAGTCAGAAAATGGATTTGTATTAAAGAAGAAAATGTTAAAGATGATTTTGAATTCTTTCAAACTAAAAATTTAACTATCTATATTTGAGATATAAATTATATTTATATATTGTATTGAACAGATATATACATTTATATTGTATATATATTTGAATGAAATTAGATAAAAATTTTTAGGTCTGGAAGGATTTAAATGATCTTTAGCATGTTCATCTGAAAACAAATATATTTTATGAAAATTGAGTAGCATTTATTGATATAATTAATAAATATTATGATTCCTGGTTTACAAATTTCGACAGAACTGTTGTTTGGCTTTCTCTCACCAACCACGTTTGCTGATAATTTTTCCCGTCTAAGTTAAGGCTTTTATTTCTCTTCAAGTACGTTTCCTTCTAAACTATAATCAAGACACTTTTTGAATTTTTTGTTTCTTTAAGTGTCTTTTTTTCTTTCGAAAGAATAATTTTTTGCTCTAGACCGCCAAAATAGCGTAATGCAGTTTGAGATTTCTTAAAAAGACACTTCTAGATGATCTCGAGTTTTTCAAGGCAGTTTAGTAGCCAAACACTCTTCCTTCTATAACTGAAACTAAACCGAAAAGAAGATAGTTTTTCTTGAAATACTTGAAAACTTGCAGCAGATGTACTTAGAGAATGATTCAGAATCCCATTTTGCACTTGATTGAAAAAATATGGAAAAAGAGCCATGGATGGCATTTCCAAATAAACTTTTGTCTTTCGTTTCAAGATAAGGCCAATAGCCCAGTGGTTGGGTAGTTGAATTGGGAATTAATTAGGGAAAAGCTGGAAATTGTTTTAATCCCTTCAGTTTAGGTCTGGAATGTACATACTAAGTTTTCCCCCTCCAACGAGGTGAGCGTTAGCCGCTGCGTGCAGATTTGTAGTCAGAAAATAGGACTTTTTTCAATAATCGAGCAATATCTCAAAAACACCTCGTACTATCAGAAACACTGTAATACAAAATTTGTAGAGCTTACAATTCTGAATAAAATGAGTACCAACACTTATTATATTCAATCAAAATTAAGCTCACAACTGCGCTTCAAAGTACTGCCTGAATCGCTAATCAAGCGCTTGAAGAGAGAACGGACCAATTTATAGGTTCACCCTACCTCCAATTATTATATATATATTTTAAATTTGATCATGATGCCTTTATAATTATTTCAAGGCTTTATTTAGTGTATTTTGAAGGAAGAAAACACTGTTATTATGATTTAACAAAAGAAAACATCACACGAAAGCTTCAGCAATGGTTGAAAGCGTGCTTATTAATTAGAAGCAACGGATTTCTCATCCGAGGGAAGTTCTTCAAAAGAAATCAAAGATTCTTCTGCATTCAGTTATTGCACGGCATTTATATAAATTCCCCGGTTATTTTGCAAAAGAAATCTTAAAAAATTATAAACTGCGCTTGAAATTTAAAAAAAAAATGATTTCAATAAAAAAAAGTACCATAAATGAAATTGCCACGAACGAAGAAGAGTAATATATAACTAACCAACTTTAAAGAAAGACTCTGAAGGAATAAAAGTTCCCAATTCTCTTTTAGGTAAGAAAGTTGCATTGTACAAGGGGCATTGTTATTGTTGGGGCTGTTTAGTGAATATTTACCCATCTGGGCATATGGGAAACACGTGTTCATCATCCATCGATAATTAAAATACAAACACAGAGAGAGGATGCGTTGATGACGTCTCTTTGGGAGCACACCGCTTAGTCCCAATGATACGTAACGGAATAAATATCATATTTCAGAGCTCTTTTAGCAACAGAAAAACTTTTTCTAAGCCTGACATTTTGTAGAAACGTTGTTAAAGAGTCACGCACGAAGGAATCGAAACATGGAATGTTTAAGACATCTTTAATATCTTAAGAGAGAGATTAAACATATATTTTCTTTTGCATCTATAAATCTAAAGTTTCCGAACATCAGGATCCTTCGGAAATCCATGAAAAGATTTTTTTTGTGAACACTTCACATCTATAGCGAGTGGTATTGAGGCAGATGGAAGTATAAATTGACACAAAGCTTATGAAATCGGAGTATATTGTTTGTCAAAAACTGTTGGTAATAATTTTGCCGTTGTTTCATTTAAACAGAAAAACCGAGTAATGCCTATTCGTGGTTTCACTTCCAAGATGAAAGTTTATGATGAATTAATTCCTGTGAATCCAGACACAATATTCAGAAGAATCTCTCTCCTAAAAAGTCTGATGCAGTTATTTTGAATTTGAGCTGGTTCATTTCCCATTGTCACTTTTTGATGAAGAATGACTGCGCTAGACCCGCAAGTCAGTATTTTATGATTTATTTTTTACTGAGACTGATGTGCATTTCACTTCAGCATGTTATGTGGTTAATGGTAGATTTCTGTTACATCGTGTGTTGTGGCAGGCAAATGAATAATTTCCCTTCATCCTGAAGAAATATGTTGATTACGCCAAAAAGCACTTCAATGAAGGAGCCACAATAGCTTTTTATGGTTACCCTGAAGATGCAGCGAAAAGTACGAAATCAGTAGAACGTATCAGACGAACAAAGAAACACATAGCTGGTTATGTTATGTTTGATGAATCGATGTCATCCACTATGTCCCAAGAGAAATTTTTATCAAATGACAAGAATAAGCAAAGGCTTATAAATATGTTATGTGTTAAGGTTCAAAAAGAAGGTTTTGTTGTGATGCAAGCTGAGGAATATGATGATTACCTAATAATCAAAAGTGCTTTGGAAATAGAGAAAAGGTCACAATGTGTTGTGGTTGTTGGTGAAGATATCGACCTCTTGGTTATAATAGCAGCATCTACTAGTTCCGAAAATATTTTCTTCTTAAAGCCTGGGAGAGGTAAAGCAGAAGATGCTTTATATTATGCAGCAACCCTGAACATCGCTCCACAAATAAGAGACAATATTTTGTTTCTTCATGCGTTCAGTGGTTGCGATACCATATCTGCTCTTTTTAGGCAGGTGAAGAAGAAATTTATCAATATTCTGAAGTGCAACAAGTTGTGAACATTTTCCATGATGAAAATGCATGCCCGGATGACATAGATGAAGCAGGACAGAAAGTTTTGATAGCCCTGTATGGGAGAAAGAAAAGTGAAGAAACAAGGGATTCTCTGATATTTAAACTTTTTCAAAAATCACTGGTAAAAAAAAATTCATTTTAGTATTTCTCCCTCCCACTACGGCAGCTGCACGTGAACACTCTCTCCGTGCATACCTACAGGTTCAATATTGGAGTGGATTTGCCAAAAGGCCCTTGGAACCAACCAGCTGATCCAGCCCTTCTCTCTACGATATCATTGCAAGTGCGCAAAAGGTTGTAATTTGACTTGCACCTGTAGGAAATCTGGCATTAAATGTTCTACGATTTGCTATCACTACAAAGGACAAGGGTGTACCAATTCTCTAGAAGATAGCATCATTACAAACTTAGCTAACCAAGAGGCTGAAATCGATATCAGGATGGAGGAGATAATTTTAGAAGTTGACTTGGAGGAAGATTATCAAAAGTTGCAAGTGGAGGAAAGTGACAGTAAGCAAACCGACATTAATGATTATGACTAAGCTTAAACATCTAAAAAATTGAAATATATCTAAAAAATTTTTATCTACTTAATATCACTTCAATTATGCGCAATTAAATAATAAGTATTAAACTGAAAGCCGTTGTTTTTCATTACGCTCTCAGTCATTGCTGAAGCTTTCTTGTGATGTTTTCCTTTGTTAAATCATAATAACAGTGGTTTCTTTCTTCCCTGAAAATATACTAAATAAAGCCTTGAAATAATTATAAAGGCATCATGATCAAATTTAAAATGTATATATAATAATTGGAGGTAGGGTGAACCTATAAATTGGTCCGTTCTCTCTTCAAGCGCTTGATTAGTGATTCAGGCAGTACTTTGAAGCGCAGTTGTGAGCTTAATTTTGATTGAATATAATAAGTGTTGGTACTCATTTTATTCAGAATTGTAAGCTTTACAACTCCTGTATTACAATGTTTCTGATAGTACGAGGTGTTTTTGAGATATTGCTCGATTATTGAAAAAAGTCCTATTTTCTTACTACAAATCTGCACGCAACTGCTAACGCTCACTTCGCCGGAGGGGGAAAACTTAGTATGTTCATTCGAGACCTAAACTGAAGGGATTAAAACAATTTCCAGCTTTCCCCTAATTAATTCCGAATTCGGCCTTTTTTCACGACCCAACCACTGGCTACAAGTGACTAAGGATGTGGAAAAAGTATTTTTAAAATATGTTTGCTGTTGCTCTTGTACACAAATAATCGTCGAATTCTTGAAGGCATTTGGCAGCTAGTAAAAAAAAAGGATTCAGAGATATATCACGCTATATTCTTGTCTTTCGTTTCATCTTTCATGTTCTGCAAAGTGCATTAGAAATGTTTTTAGTATAATTCCGGGTAAGTATTTTTCTTTAGACTTTGTAAATCTCCTTTGATGAAAGAGAGCTTGAAAAGTAGAGAAATCCTCCCAGACCAGCAGAAGCATTTCAGAATTAGATGTAAAATTATAAGAATATAAATCGGCTTAAGGTTAGCCAATGTCTATTTTTGTTATTCTTCTCAAATTCTTATAACTTTACTCAGGTTTCTTTGTTTCGAAGTTCTTTCGAGAAATCATAGATATTGATATGGATTTTTTCAATAGTGACCCTTCATTTGCTCACTAACTAATTTAGGGAAATATGTATACATTCGAGAATTCCTTGTGGTGTCAATCTTCAATTTTTGAAATTTTAGGCAACTTTTAACTTTCTTTTCATTTTTTAAATGTTTTTAACCAATCTGATATAAAGTGCTGATAGGATATATTTTTTATTTCAGAAACATTTCATGATATATTTTCTTTCAGAGTGCTTTTAGAAGTGTCTCTCATTTTAAAGAAATTTGATTCATTGAATGTGTATTGAATGCAATATTTATATTTAATAATACGTTGTTATTTAATACCTTTCAGAAAAATGGGTTTCCGTGCTTAATTTTTGTTTTTAACCTCTTCAAGTCAATTTTTAAATAAATATCTCATGTAGAATTTCTTCCTGTTTCTGTTTTCTTGATTATTCATTTCCTTCATTTAACTTTTTACCAATTTTCATAGTCATTGTATATCGCGCAATTGGAAAATAGAATTTTTAAGAAGATTTTAAAGTGATAAACATGCGCGCTTAATTCAAAAAATGTCCAATTGCTTGTAAGGGAATTTTCGTTATTATTTTTTAAAAATGTTCTTCATGTTTCTCAACTTTTTCTTGAAATACGAAAGCTTTTTTCCTTTCTTTGTGACTTTCGTTTCATCTTCCACATTGACATAGACGTCATCGCTATAAGAATTTCCAGCATACAAGAAAGAATTTTCACAGTTATTTTGTGCATTGATAGATTTTTCAACGGATGAGGCTGGACTTTCCAATTCGTCGTAAGACGGCACTTTGCATAATTAAGGTTCATTTTCATGAACTTCAGATATTTTTTCTAATTATGGCTTGAACTTTATCTTTCTTCTCTGAAAAGTGTGCTTATTTTGATGATATTTAATGAACTCTTTTTTCAGTGGAATTGTAGGTTTCAGTTTTTGTTTTTTCAAAGGCACAAACACTTTGGATGAATTTCGAATGATGTCAGTTTGAGTTTCTTTATCCAAACAAAATTGCGGAGATGTTTGAGTTTCTTTATTATCAGATGCTTGCAGAAGAGTTTGGACTTCTTTATCACTCATGATTTCGGACACTGTTTGCATAGATTTTACATTAAATTCTTTTCTTTCAACTTCTGGGCTTGCATCACTTTTAATCAATACAGTTTGAGTCGATATTTCAAGACAGTCAGTAGATGCCTGAATTGATGCTTCAGTTGGTTTCTGTACTGTTTGAGTGCTTTTTTATTCAGTCTTTTGTCCATCTGTCTGACAAAAACCATCTTTCTGTCCATGCAGTTCATCTTTCAAGGCTTTCATTAAATAGAGCTGATATTTACGGTTGGCACGATTCAACAAGCAAGAAGGTATCCAAATAAAAAGCCAAAGGGATCACGTCGTAAAGATCTCCAACTATTATAAATTTTGTCATGATCCAGATCCATGGAGTGATTGCCATTAAAGCCACCTGATTTGGAATCTCCATGGTATGGTACGAAGCTAGCTTTGGGCAAAATAGGAAGATGAAAATAGGTATCCACACAATTAACACAAAGAATTAGTTTCTATTTTTAACGTAAATTCTCATTATAAATCGCATTTCTGAAAATCAGCCTTACTTTTTCAATTCACTATACGATCTGTGATGAACAACAGCCCAATTTAAGAACATTGTTTATTTTGATACTTTGTTGAAACCTGCAACACTGAAGTAATGAATTGATTATTTAACAACAATGCAATACCAAAACTGTTTATTTATTTAAAAATCTTATTTATGAAATTATAAATTGTTACTTTTATTGTTAAGAACACAATTATTGATACTTTTTCCGTTAGCGAGGCAACAATCGTCGCCAAATTGGAGATGCCTAAATACTGGCGCCAATTTTCGCCAAGCACTATGTAGACATAGGTACTGGTATAGGTTGTTCATGGTATCTTTGGTGCAATTGTTATTTTCGTTGGCGCTTTAGCACTGGTGCTGCGCAAGCGGAAAATTAGTCATTAATTTATAGTTTTAGGTAAGAATTTCTTTTTTCACAGAAAAGGGTCTTTCAAAGGAGCAGAATTTAATTTTCTATGTCAATAAAGTTTTTTTTGCTCCGAGAGAGATATCTGCGAAAAAATTATATAAAACACCAACAATAATATCATTGAATTCAACACGAGAAATAATTGAAATTTTATAGAAACTGCTGAAAACACCCAGTTTTGAAAATATTTATACATCCCTAAAGGCCATTAAAGAGAACAAACTAAGAATAAAAGATATATTAAGTAATATGTAGAATTAAAAATATTTTAGAAAATATAATTAATGACCAATTCACTGGAAAGTTCAAAAATATCTTATTTATTTTAAGAAATCACAAAACAGGGTGTCCCATAATTATAGACATTAAAGACATATTTAACGATGTATGTAATGACAGACGTATTTAAAGATGTAAATAGAGTTTACAATACTTTTTTCACTTCAAATAATAAATGATAATCTATAGAACACAAAATTCTTCTAATTTTTACGAAAAATTTTCTAATCTTTACAAAAATAGCACATGTAATTTCATTCGAGTAACCAGCACATTCTGTGTGAGTTAATTTTAGCAAATAGTTTACAAATATGGAATACTATTCCATATTTGTCACCCTACTGGTATTCCATATTTATTGCCTACTGGCCATTTGTTTTGGGAGATCATAAATATGGATCCAGGAAACGAAACATAGATGGATTATAGACAGAAAATAAACCTCAAAATGTGACCTCTTAGCCCATATAAGCATCACAAACCAAGAAATAAAAGTTAAATGCGGAAATAATAAGAATAAAATGACTTGCCAAAATTTACACTTTCCAGAAAAGCGAAAATGCTCGTAATAAAAACGTGGTTATAGCTACAATAGGCACAGACAACACTAACCTAATGGCGGCTCAATAGGAAAAGTTTCGCAGTGTTTCTACTAAGTTACAGCACTGGATAGAGGATAAATCGACGTATTCCATATTTATATCTCTATTCCATATTTGTCGCCTTTCCTCTAATAAAAATATAGACATTATCATTAAAAGCATTTAAAATTATATTAAAACCTAATGACTGTAAGTCGGGGTGTCCGAGAATTGTTGGACATATTTTAAAAATTAATAGTAAAAAAATTAATAATGTTTCATCTACGGTTTTTTTAAAAATGAGTGCGCATTAAAATTTTTTTTTCCATACCGGTAACACGCCGTTTCGGTGTCTAGGGGATCGTGAATTACTGAAAATCTCAATTCTTTTAGAGCCATTATTTGCGAAAATATTAAAACTAAAAGAAAAATAAAAAGCATTTATTTGTAGGGAATTTTACACTCTTTAATTTGTTAATTCTCATATAATGAGAAAACTTAGAATTCTCGAGATATTCAAGAAAAACTGAAAAAAGAAACCAGAAAACACGCATCAGCTTCTGCTGAACGGTAGCCATTGCGAATGGAAATGTGTCACCGGTGACTGACACTGAACTATCTAATTAGATGACCCCCTTCTCTATTATAGTTAAAAGATAACATTTTTTTTCATTACTAAGCAAGATAAGTAGAGAGATTTGTCGGAAATTGGGGAGAAAACAAGCTACCGGAATTTGAAAAAGACGTACAAGAAATGACGCATTTTCTTCAGAAGCCTTTCAACTACTCTATTTTTACATTTAGTCTTCCTCGTGTCATTCTCTTAGAGGTACAGTAAATTGAATAATTCGCGGTTCGACGCTGATTTCTTCTTGTAAAAGTCCCTCCTAACTCAAGCGAACATACACAAAGGAAAAAACAATAATAAAAAATTAAATAAGATGGAGCAATTTCAGATTAGTTTGTATCAACAAGAATATCGATGGCTTATCATATTGTGCACACTAGGGCAGTGGCGTAGCGACCGGGCCAAGAGAGGTATGGATGAGTTTTCTATTTTGTTTATTTGGGGTAATGTAGAACTTCTGCTATACTGAAAGATTTCCGTGCAATGCTTCGCCAGTAGAATCTTCACAATTTTAACACTCTATTTGAAGATATTAATTAATGCTTAACTCTTGGAGGACGACTGTCACACGGGTGTGCCAGCTGCTCGTAGAGTTAACTTGCGACCGTACTCAAAGAGTTAAAGTAGAGTTTTTTAATGTTATGGCTTCAGGATATTTTGAAAATATTAAATTTGATGTTCCTATTGCTGTAGCTCCAATGTTTACTTAAAATAAGAGCCTCATTTTGTGGAAAGGCTCCCAGAATTGTTCGTTTCCGCTCTTTATTGGCGACTTCAAAGGTTTATTTGGCAGTTAACTTTTTAACCAAACGATTTAAATAATTGGGGTTAAATTTTAATACAGTATTCAAATGGATTTGGTGATTACTTAAATCGGAGGGTTACCTGAAAACGGAAGTGGATCCTTAGTACGGAAGTTCTGTAAAACCAAACTCAGTGGCGGACTGGCCAGGTTGCCAGCTTGTCCGATGGCAAGTGGGCCCCCTTAGACATAAGTCAATATGGGCCCTCAGGATGTGTATGTATTAGAGAGAAAGGAAGAATTCTTTTTCTAGTAAATTTCCTGCGCTTTTTCTAAGCAAAATAGCAAATAGTTTTATGTTAAAATCACACAACCTTTTCTGAGCAGGGCCGGGACGAAATAACCACAAGAATTTTATTCTTCTTGGAGGCTCCCGGCAAGAAGGAGGGGCTAACCCCTTTGTACAAGAAGGATTTGGTCCTTTCAGGTGGCTAAACATTGCGCTTTTTGTTGTTATTTGTGCATTTTACTGTCGTAAAACTGAGAGACAAGCGAACTCGTCTGTCTTCTAAAGTAAAAGAAAAAAAATGTCTCCGAGGTGCTCACTCTCATCCTCCATAGTATGTTTGCACCAAATTTAGTAATTCTAAACTCACCATAATGCTTGTTTTTACTCAGAAATTTCGTTTTCCTGTCACAGTTGCATCCTAATAGTCCTTGCATTGAAAATATTAAGTTAAATTTAAAAGAAACTTTGTCTTTATGGAGTTTGAAATCCAGTTTTGATTGAGGAATAACGTAGTGATATTATTGGAATTTCGAAGCTAAAGATCGCTAATCGATCAAATATTAGACCATATTAAGAAATTCATTGTCCGAGGAGAACTTGGAAACCTACATATTACTCTCTTTTCAAATGGAATTGTTAGATTATTTGGATGCAGATTAATTATTGATAGATTTTAACAGTCATCTAGTCAGGAATAGCGCTAGAGTTTGCCCAACGGGGGGCCCGATTTGCAAGACAGGGGGCATGATCTGCCCGACTTGGGCCACGACCTGCTGTATGGGGGGACGAGTGTAATGGAATTGGTCTCAAATTTTCGCCGGATTATTATTTATCAACTACAGTTGAATATCCCGTACAAATATTTTCCCCGACGGGATACAAAATCTTCCCCCCCCCAGTCCCCCCTCTGGCGCCAACCCTGCATCTAGTGAACTCATAAGTGTGTCGACTTGCCCTTAATGAAATGGACCACACGTAATAAATACACTTCTGTAATATGAGTTGTTAATCTTTGAAGTGAGAAATTTAAAAAAAAAAAAATTGAAATTGGTAAATAATTTGCACTTTATTTTCAGTTTGGTTAAAAAAATTCTCAAAATTACAATATAGTTCCAAAATTGTTTAATATTCAATCATAAAAATAATATGTATAATACATGTAATACTATAATTAGTAATAAATATAATACATTTTTAGATTAGGAAGAGATTAAATTATTATTATTTAATATTAATAAAATAATTAAATTATTATTAATTTCATTTATTATATATGTAAGAAATAAAATGAAAAAATATGATGTAAGGAATATATTGTAAGATGGCACGGTATATGTGATAGGGCCCCTACTGACTTATGGCAATCATTATTTTCAGACCCAGTCCGCCACTGACCAAACTAAACGAAACAGATAACTCGCCTATAAGTGCCCAGGGCGCCAGTCTTAGAGAGCGTCATGGAGTAAAAATATTACTGCATTTATGTCACATTTTAAATCAAAATATGATGAGGGGAATAAAAATACTACCTTTCTCCGGGCGCCATTTACGCTTGCTAAGCCACTGGTGACGATTGGGTAAAAAAAAATCATTTTATTTCCCTGGCACCACTTACCCTCTCTACATCAATGGCCATGGTGACAAATATAAATGCGTTTATGTCACTTTTTAAATCAAAATATGACGAGGGGAATAAAAATACTACCTTTATCCGGGAGTCATTTACTCTTGCTAAGCCGCTGGTGACGATTGGGTATAAAAAATTCATTTTATTTCCCTGGCACCACTTACCCTCGCTACATCACTGGCCATGGTGACAAATATAAATGCGTTTATGTCACTTTTTAAATCAAAATATGACGAGGGGAATAAAAATACTACCTTTCTCCGGGCGCCATTTACTCTTGCTAAGCCGCTGGTGACGATTGGGTAAAAAAAAATAATTTTATTTCCCTGGCACC
>BGPR01044253.1:0-12671 GCA_013235015.1 Araneus ventricosus | reverse complement strand
TTTAAAACTCAAGTTGATTAAATAATTGTTAAGATAAAAAAAATGAAGGCAAAAATTCTTCCATAACACATAGTTTATTCGATACATCCATGGGTATTTTTATGAAATAACACTCGAGAAAAAAATAAATTCTTTATTCCTCAAAAATAATATTTTCATCAGATTTAAACTTAATTAATTCGCAAATGCCCCTTTTAAACGGGCAGGAGGGGCAATTTATCTCTGAAGAAAAACGCATCACCAATTATACTTAGTTCAAGAAAGGAAAAAAATGATAATAAACACCGATTAGAGGATTTGAAAAAGCTATACATTGCTTAATGTTGAAAGTTTTCTTTAATCTTAGAGGCCGCATAATTACATTAAATTGTTAATGGTGTTTCCCTTGCAAAAGAGATTAAAAGATACGTTTAAATTATGCACGAAGGTTTTCAATTAAAAAACTAATTTGTTCATTATTACTGCGTAATCTTAAGAAAGAAATATTGCTTTTTTTGAAAGAAAGAAAGTAGCTACTTATTTCAAGTACTAATTATTTTCATTATAAAAATGTTGGGAATTTAACATTTTGCAAATTCTAGAGTACTTGTAACATGCATGATTATCTGTTTAATGCTACTATGCACAGTGATTTATATATCCATCACTACGATGTTTGCAGCTAAATTTGAATAATTAAATATAATTGATTAATGAAATTACTTACTACCTACATTTTTAACTTGAAGAAAGAAAGTTTCTTCTAGCAAGGTGCGAAACTATACTAAATTAACAACTTACTTTTAACTTAAACAATAAATACTTTTGTTTAGTTGTTTTTTAATAATTTTAAAGTTAAAATTAAATTTTAAATACGTTTATAGATTACTCTTCACTTCTGAAGTCAGTGTTTCTCAACCTCTCAGAATTTGCGACTCAATTTTCAATCATAATTTTCATTGCGGCTCCCTCTCATACAATAACACTGTACTTTTAATTAGTAAGAATGTATTTTATTTAGTATAGTGCACTCCCGATTATCCGGGTTAATCACCGGGAGGGATCGCACGGAGAATGGAAAAACACGGATAATCCAAAAACTCCTTTTTATTAAAGAAAAAATTAACATCAGTACAAAAATATAAAAATTACTTACATTTGCATGCTGTATAACATCAAACTAGGAATTTTCCTTTTAACATTTACTGTTTAAAAAAATCGGTAATGCTCTTTGTTCATCTCTTGTCGAATATCAACACATAATCTAACAAAGTTTTCACAGATTGTAGAGCAGCAGAATGAGAAATCGCATTTCCCTCATTTAGTACATCTTCTGCATCAGTACTAGCTGATTCTCCATTATCAAGTTTTTGAAGGACTTCTAATTTTTGTTTAATATTTAAAACGTTTCGTTTTCGTTTCACACCACTCATTTTTACCAGTAAAAAATTTCACACTACTAACTGACGATAAACAAGCCGCAAAAACTAAAGGAACACGTGCGAAAGTGAAAGAGGACGAAGAAGTTAAAGAATGACGTATCAGGGAGAAGAGTGTTCGTACGAGAATGAGCTAGAAGGAAGTGGATTATTCATTTCTTAAAAAATTAGGGGTTGAACCGGTAGAGATTGCAAGTGGAGGAAGAAAGAAAAAATATATTTTTTAGCCTCCGCCGTCAAGGCTCACTAGTTGCACGGAATGAATCTCTCGATCGAACATCAACATCGATTTTACATGCATGATAAGCATGAAAAAGTTTATCTTTACATTTTTTGGGGAATCCGGAATAAGCACGGATAATCCGCGCACGGATAATAGAGAGCATACTGTATTGATAAGTGAATTATTGAATACATTGTGCTGTACTAATACAATCCTATTTATAAGTGTATTATATGAGTATAAATGTGTAATTTATATTTTGATTCTGTATTTTGTTTCAGTTTCCTTTCAGTAAATTAATCATTTTTTTAAATAATATTTTCTTTTTGATATGATCGCGCCCCATTTAGTGTTTACACGCCCCCCCCCAGGGGGCCCTCTCCACAGGTTGAGAATCGCTGTTCTGAAGTCATAATGTGCGAATTGAAAATCGAAGACATTCGTTGCCTAAACCTTGTTCATTATGGGTATTCATCATTTTAACGCATTTGAATTTATATTTGAATCAGCAAAAATTGACAAATAATAACTGCTCCTACTAGGTACAAATTTCTATAAATCGGAAATACAGAAAGAGTGAATTTTACACATTTATTAATACGAATGAAAGTATTTCTAAATTGGATTGTAGGTGACATTCTTGAAAGGTTTATATTCGACACGGATATCTTTATCCATTTTCTAAGAATTAAATTATGAAAATGACTTCTACATAATAAAAGCTAGAAAGAAATAGAGTTACATATCATATAAAAACTTATATATTTTGGAACTATTCATTTGAATCTTTTTATCTTTGAAAACATTTGGAAAATGATGTATTGCTCTTTGTTATATTCGTTGGAAATATATACTTACATTTTCATTTGAAATAATAAATTCGAGAAATTTATAGCATTGTCTTTCCAAATATATGTTTTAGATTTGCAAAACGATTACTGAAGACACATTTTATTAAAATTCTTTCAATAATACTAATTTAAACGACCGAAAAATTACTAAGGAAAGATTGATAAAGAGAAATAGATTATGAAAATATTCTTTCTAGCTAAATCTAATTAAATTTTTAATAATTTATCGATTTCTGAGAAATGAAAATCAAAACACTATCGCTTTATTTCCTCAAATAAAATAACATTCGATATTTAAATTCAAAGAATAGGCGTTATTTATGAATTTAAAAAGTTACATTTCTTCAAATATAATAGTTTTAAAAATATCATCAACTGTAGTTACTCTTTGCTAATGAGAAAACATATAGGATGAATTGATTAATTTTAAATTATATTTCTTATTTTAAAATTTTTTAAAGAGAATTCCATGAATAATAATAATTACTAATAGTATGTTGTTTCATAACACAACGTGATAATAAAAACTAAAATAAGTCTTTATGTTTTCCCTGTCATATGGATAATAAGAAACTTTATATAGGCATGAATTTTTACGAAATAACACATTAAAGATATTTTTATAATTTTAAAATGAAGATTTAAAATTAAACTAGACTGTTTTTTTGAAATTTTCGAATATTTCCGATATAAATTTCTTTAATTTTTATTAATAATAGGAAGTGATAAAATTACATCGTCGAAACCTTCATAAAAAATTTATTAAAAAAAATATGAACATGGAATGCCATTCCCTTAAATGACTGCTTTCATAATAAAGTTTTTATGCAAATTTAGTGACCATTCATATATTTTCTCTAGATATGGAAGACAATTATTTTCTTTACATCCATTCTTCTACGAAAATTTACAGTTTTTATAAGAATAATCGTTAAAAATTATTGTTAATCGAATAATAGTCCAGTTTTTGAGATTCCTTTTGAAAAGTAGTATTTTTTAAAAACCCCATAATATAAGCTTACTAATTATTCTAACTCATGTTATGCTCATTGAATAAATTTATATCATTTTGGAAATTATTCTACATCGTTTTGTAATACTTACAGGAAAAATCTATTCAATTTTTATTAACAACAGAATGTTGTCCGGTTTCTGTAAATACTCAACGCGCATCAGTTTTCAAACTGCTTTTAATAAGGAAATACGATCATTAGGTTTTGTTGAGTACTGTTATAAAATGACAAATTAATAAATTGATTAAATTAATTAATAAAACATTAATAAGAAATTCATAAAATTATATATAAAGGCGCAAATGCAGCTATTTATAATATAATACAGAAACAAAAAATAGATAAACTAAACAAAAATTAAAATTAAAGAAAAAGCATAGATAATAAACAGCAGATTTTGACAAAAACGATGACAATACATCTTTTAGCGTACAAAAGCAACAGCCTCAAGTGATTGCATCAACAGAAGTTTGAAACGATAATATTTAAAAAACATAAAAATGAATTTCGAAAGTAAAAAATGTTCAAAAAGGAAGAAATGAATAAGGAATCGAATGGTAAACTTTATCAAAGACCACTCACCATAAAGATTCCAAAATTAGACAAGATTTTCTGTCAAGGGTAAGATTATAAATCAAAAGTATACCCTCTGTGGCCTGAATCCTGTTCAATATCAATATGAGAATCATTTTGACAAATCAAAATGCACAATCCTTAAAGAATAATCAAAAGGTACTAGAAAGTGTTAAACCTAACACTCTCTGCCAAAATTTCAGATGTGATCCACGCGACGCCAAATATACCGGAAGCAACAAAAAATTAGAAGCTAGCACGTAGCTCCATCTATGAAGAAAAATTCTAACTAATTAATCAGAATAAAAAACTAATATTTAAATAGTTATAGCAAATTAAATTAAATTAGAAAAAACCATTAATATATTAATTAGAAATATTTTTATACTCCTTTTAAAAAACTATTAATATTAATGAAAGAATCTGGGAATCCGTTGTCTTTAAGAATATTCTTTAAATTATCTAAAGCTTTAACTAAATTTGAATGGTTGTTACATATGCTATTTATTCTATTAATTTGAGAAAAAATGGAATTCCTAAAAATTTTATAATGAAGATTTGTATGAAAATTACAAAGTATTATAGCCTTAAAATTAAATTCTTTTCTTTTATCAAATAAGCCGACAGATACACCTGAATTTAATATTTCAATTTCCATATCTAAAAAATTGCATTTGTTAATTTCTGTATCGGTTTTTTTTAATTTAAGCTCTTCTGGATAGCAGTTATAAATGGAATTAACATTATCATAATTAAACACTAAAAGGTCATGAATAAAACGAAAACCATAAATAATTTCATTTTTAATTAATTCCCTCTCATATGAATGAAGAAATATGTTTGCCAATGCACTAGAATAATTACACCCCATAGGGATACCAAAAACCTGTTTATAGTATTCAACTCCATTAAAGAGATAGTTTTCACAAATATTAACTCTGCAGATTTCTATCCATTTATTTTTTTCAATTAAATCAGTGTTTAGGTATAAATCATATACATTTGAGCAAACTTCAATTAGTTTATTGTGTGGGAGGCTAGTAAATAGATTTTCAAAATCAAATGTATTAATGTTATATATTTTATTATCTTTGATAAAATTTAAAATTTTAGTGTTGTTATCTATAATGAAGTTCTCTTCTTCTTTGATTTTTTTAAGAATAATTTTTAGAAATTTAAAGAAAAATTTACTTAAATGATAGTTGTAACTTCCAGTGCTACAAGTAACAAATCTGAATTTTAAAGGATTTTTATGAAATTTAATAGTAGGGAAAAGGTAAGGATAATTTAGATTACTGATTTTAATTTTGGTTTTATTAAAATCAGTCTAATTTTGGAATCTTTATGGTGAGTGGTCTTTGATAAAGTTTACCATTCGATTCCTTATTCATTTCTTCCTTTTTGAACATTTTTTACTTTCGAAATTCATTTTTATGTTTTTTTAAATATTATCGTTTCAAACTTCTGTTGATGCAATCACTTGAGGCTGTTGCTTTTGTACGCTAAAAGATGTATTGCCATCGTTTTTGTCAAAATCTGCTGTTTATTATCTATGCTTTTTATTTAATTTTAATTTTTGTTTAGTTTATCTATTTTTTGGTTGATATACTCTACCAAATGAGCATTTTTGGAATGCGATATTGTGCATATGCGTTGTCTTAATTTCCTCCTTTTACTTTGTCCAACGCTAGAATTCCATTCATGCTGTAGAGCGTTGGCCTCGATGCCATTTTGAAAATGAAGGAAAAAGAAATCCTTACAAACTGCAACAGTAATGGAGGAGAAGAATGTTTAGATATGGAAGAACGAGAAGTCGAAGAATTAATCGTGTTCGGTATCGAGAAATGAAGAACCAAGAATTCGATTATCTTGCGACACAAACCGACAGTGAAGAAGATAAAACGCCTTTAACTTGCAAAAAAATAAATAAACAAACAAACCACAAGAACTCTCTGATTTTGCAATTTGTATTGATCCAAATGAAGAAAGAAAAGATAACTTTATGAGATGCGTCGAAAAACTCTCTGCTCCTTACCGCGCAATTTTTAAATTGTTGCGTCAGTCATTGCTTTAAGCAAGACTTAACGAACTATAAAAAATTATAAAAAATGATTGTATTTTGTATCCACTTGTTAGGCAGTAATAAAAGGCCTTACAATTAAGATTTGTTTTATTGTTCCCTCTTAATTACCGCAATATTTAGGTTTAATTAAATTAAATATGTAACCGCACTGATTTTCGAGCTCGCTACCTAGCGGCCGTTGGAAGAGACAGCCAGTCGAAGTTCTGGAGGCGACGAATAAACACGATGTTCTGCCCCACGTTGGGCGCCATTTTTATAACCATTTGGGCGCCATAATTTAATTCCTGCTAGGGATAAAAGTAGACGTTAAAGAAAAGAAGCTTAATTGATTTAAATACTTTTAATTAAACATAAAAGGACATAATATATAGGGACAAACAATTAAGGACAAGACATGTCAGGATATATAGAATATACAATTACTCGGGGCAGAACACCGCTCAGCCTTAAGAACTTATGAACTCTCAGTTTCAAGAGACAGTGAAACTGTAGCACCTCTCCGGAGACGAGGCAGACCAAAGAAATATAATGCCGACTCTTTGCCGAGAAGTCGTACGAGCCAGGGGGGAGTCTGTAACTCCACTGCTTTTCGAGTTCGCCACCTAGCGGCCGTTGGAAGAGACAGTCAGTCCAAGTTCTGGAGTCGACGAATAATCATGGTGTTCTGCCACGAGTAATTGTATATTTTATTTATCTTGAAATGTTTTCTCCTTAATTGTTTGTCCCTATATGTTATGTCCTTTTATGTTTAATTAAAAGTATTGAAATCAATTAAACTCCTTTTCTTTAACGTCTACTATTATCCCTACCAGGAATTAAATTACGGCGCCCAAATGGTTACATATATACTTTCTTAAATTGAGCTATAACTAATAGTTCAGTGAACAGCATACCTGACATCCCCTCCCTGAAAAAAAAAACCAAATTTTTTAAAAAATCCAAAATCTGATTTTCATTGCAGTCTTTAACCTCCTGAGCGCCCAATTATTTTTAACTTTTAGCTATCAGGTTAATATCGATCTTTTTTATATTTAATTATATCCATGAAATCTTAAGAATACTTCAGCCATGATTACTTAAGAAAATATAAATACAGATACGAGCTATCTGCTTTTGAACTGAACATGAAAAACGGAAAAAGACGTTTGCGCAGCTCAAGATTTAGTCAATAATTTTTTTTTTATCAACGATGAAGTATTTACGCAAGTCTCTGTTTTATCAGTATTAACACAATTATAATCAAATATTATTTGCCACTATCGGTATTTTTGGAGTCGGTATCTAATTATAAATTAAAAATTAAAAAGAAGAAAATATTCTACATAGCATAATAATTAAAATGTATTTTCTATTAAATTGATTATACTTAGTGTTTCTTTCTAAGATCTCTTTACAAATGCGAATTTAGTACCCTATATCACATTTACGAGACATTTAATCTTAGCAGTGTTTGATGGATTTCCAAGAAGCACCAAACCACTTTACTTCATATTATGAATGCCATTACGAAAATGCCAAATTCTTGTTGAGGCTCAACTAAACCCATAGGGCGCTGAGAAGCACAAGTTGTTTCGAATCTCTCAGCGCTGGCATAAATCAATGCAACAGCAATGATATTTCTCTTTATTTTTTGGGTGGAAAACGAGTGCGCGTTCCATTACTCAGATTGTGGAATAAGTACAAATGCAATGTGAGGCATTTTTCTTTTATTCTTTGATGTGAAATGCGAACAACACAAGTAAATGCGCGCTGTTTGTAAGGTGGTTGTTTTCGAGGATAAAATGGTATCCGTGTCAAAAGCCTGGAGGGTTGTAAATTCGCAACTGTAACCCTTTTCAGAGAAAGGTAAGGGGTGATCCCCGGGGTGTAGTAATGCGATGTGTCAGCATAAAGGCTGCATTTGCAGTTTTGCTTTATGTGACCAATAAAAGATGAAAATTTGGAGGAAAAAGTTTAACTGAACAAAGAGATGATTTGACATAAGTGCTTTCTTGGTTCTAGAATTAAAATTCAATATATACAACAAAACACACTTTTGGCAAAGTATAAAGTATTCGAAGAAACCTGCAAGTCCCGTATTTGATAGTTAAAAGTAATAGTTAGAAATAGCTGCTTTCACACTTTTTAATACTATTTTTGAAGTGTGATTTCTAAAATGTTTTGCATGGACATATGCTATTTAATTATTTTTAATACTTATTAGTCATTTAAGATTCTAGGCGGTAAAATGTTTTATTTTGTAATTTTTCTCATTATATTGCATCAAAGGTATTATTTTTAGAAGACTGTAAGTTGTCATTTATTTGCAATTCAATAAACTATATCGAAAAATATACTAATATTTGAATAATATTCTTTAGAGTATGTGATTTCAGTAGCTTCCTAGAAGAGACTGATAGATATTTATATTGATATCGTAAGTCTATTAAATATTATTTTGATTGAGCTTTGATAGTTGCGCAAAATATTAGTAATTTTTATGAAAAATGTAGTGCATGATATTTATAATATTAAGGGAGGGAATTGTGTACCTTAAATGGTTAAAAATGAAAAGAAAATAAGCGATCAAAACCGAATAGATTCTATAAAATTAAATGTTCATTAAATTAAAAAAATATACAGAGTATCCATTTGAAGATCATAAGAGAAAACCATAAGATAAATTAGTATGTTCATTCAGTTTGTGTGTTATGATGTTGGTATCAGTGGCGATCAGTTGGGGGTCGCCCCTCACTTTTTGCAGGAAAAATTAAAATTTATTTAATTTTAGCTGCTTCAAGCTAGGAATTACAAAAAAGTCAATAATGTCCAAGAAAGCTAACTAATTTTGTGACTATTTTTTAAAATTTTGTTGTCTACCTCCTATATTGCTGGTATTTTTTTACGTGCCTCAAAATTTTTTATTCCCCCTCCCACTTTTAACACCCAATCTCCGCCACTGGTTGGGATGTTGATATGTATTAGTATGCTCAGAAATTTAAGTATGTTCATTTTTTTCTCTGACTTCAAATAAATACGAACTTGAGTTTATATTGCTTGTTAAAGATAATGGTAGGAATTCTGGAGGCATTCAATGCACAAACAAATTTAAGAATTTGGCTTATTTCACACTAGAATTAAGGAAAAAGAACTTCGTAAACTCGATGATAACGTTATCTGCTATTCAGGCATGGTAACACGTGTTCATAATTATGCACGTACTGACTTCAAATCAATACGAACTTGAGTTTATATTGTTTGTTAAAGATAATGGTAAGAATTCTGAAGGCATTCAATGCACAAACAAAATTAAGAATTTGGCTTATTTCACACTAGAATTAAGGAAAATCGACTTTGTAAACTCAATGATAACGTTATATGCTATTCAGGCATGGTGACACGTATTCGTAATTATACACGTACATTTTAAAATTTTATTTAGCAATACATTGTTTATAAAATTCCATTAAATAGCTGAATGAAGTAAGCAAATATTAGCGTTCTTGGGTTTATTTTCCTAATAAATTAAAAACAATTTTTCATTTTTCAAGCGAATATATAATTTTGTAATTAGATGTCATGAATATCAGATCGATATTTTCGGAAGTTTTATAATTTATTCGATAAAAGATAAAAGATAAGAAAAATGGGATTTTTTTCAAGAAATTATGTTGTGCAAAAAAAGACAACATTTAACCCTACTTTAAAATTCGAACAAAATCATCTGAATAATGTAAGAGGAGATTTAAATCATGAATCAAGACTGCGCTGCCCATTAATAGTGAAGCGCTGCACTGCGCTGCGAGTCACTTTTAAGGCACGACATCATGTACACCGGCTATTAAGATAAATCACTTAAACTCGCGTGCGAAAGAGTGATTTTTAAGAAAAGAGAGTGTAATAAAAAGGCGTCCACGTTTCCGGAGAAACAGCAGAACATCAAAGTCAGCTAACTGGTAATGAAATATAACTTAACATTCTCTTGAGTTTCGGTTGTAAAGACGACGAAAAAGGGGAAAAAGTAAAAGAAAGAAGGGAAAAATAAAGAAAAAAGGAGAGGTAGGGGACAAAAAAGAACAAACTCAAGGTGTAGGAAGAGGAAAAAATGTCAAGAGATGTAGTGGTATAACGCTGTAGCAAAATAAGAATTTGATGAGAACCTTTTGGGAATAATAACCGTACATTATTCATGCCCTGGTCGGAAAAAATGAGCTGCAATTTTTGATATTTTTTTAATGTCTTTTTTTTAAGGCATGTAGCAGATAACTTATTTTCTTCGAAACAAATCTAATTTTATGTGTAAAAAACTGTAAATCTAAATAAAGATAATGTACGATACGCGCTTTATGAGTGAGAGTAATGTGTAAAAATTATAAACAGAATATTTTATCACCCAAATATGCATTTCTTTCCGAGATGTTCTCGGAAATAAACAAGGAAATGTACTTATACATTTGAAAGTAGATTTATAAATGAGTCTTTTGATCTAAAATTCAATGGAATTTGAAGCAAAAATATATATATATATGACCATTCATAAGAAATGAAGTAATTAATTTTTTGTTGAAAGCATTGCCTTATATTTTATGTTTAATTAAAGGAAATGGAATATTCAGTTTGTTGATTAAAATTTTCATCATGAACGTCATCGTATTTGAAGATTTTAACATAGATACGTTTTATCTGTTTATTAAGCGCGATCAATTGATTCATCTAATTTTAATCAAGGCACAATTTAATAATTATCAATGGAAATAGCGACGAATTTGCTGTTTATATTTCAATGTAAATTACGTTTATTTTGCTAAATCAGTAATGAACAATGATTTTAAGAAAATTAGAAAAGTTTCGAAAGTTCACGGATGAGAAGCTGCAGTAAATCGGTAATGGCCAATGATTTTTAGAAAATTAGAAAAGTTTCAAGAGTTCACGGATGAGAAGCTGCCGTAAATCGGTATTGAACAATGATTTTAAGAAAATTAGAAAATTTCAAGAATTCATGAATGAGAAGTTGCCGCAAATCAGTAATGAACAATGATTTTGAGAAAATTAGAAAAGTTTCGAGAGTTCACGGATAAGAAGCTGATGTTAGTCGGTAATGAACAATGATTTTGAGAAAATTAGAAAAGTTTCAAGAGTTCACAGAGGATCTCACCAACCCGATGGTACAATAATGTCGGTGTGGCTCTTAGGGCCCATCTCCGAAGACAGGTTGTACCCAGGTAAAACGGGGGGTTGTTGCATGACTCGCTCGTAATAGGGGCTATTATGCAGGAGCTACAGTGCCTGATTATCTGTTGTGGCGGCCGCTCTTTCATGTTGACTCGGATGCTACGGTAGGGCAGAGGTTATTCTTTGTGATATATATGCGAGCTGATTAACTAGAAAAACTAATTAGAAAAGAATTTCTTCATTTTCAGGTACTAAGAATTTAAGAGAATTTTCAGTTTGACTAATCTATTGCCTTTGCGATGTAAAATGTTCTCTGCTAAATACATACTAAACATTTGATTCATAAATAAAGAGGTATTAATGCAACATTACAGAAATCTATAAAATATAAAGAGTATGAAACTCGCATATAAATGTTTTACATGATTTTATGTGACTTCTTTCAAGTTTTTAAAGATGGAATTTTATAATCAATTTTTCAGTCATTTTCTAACGTGTTAGAGTTCGGAAATTCTGTACAATTTTGTGTTTCAGATGACAGGTCGATTTTTCAGTATTTTCTGTCAATTCGTTAAATCATTTTAATTAGTTTAATGTTAATTTTGAATAATAAAAATGGATTTTTAAAAAATAGCTCACATTAGCGAATAATTTCTAATTGATGATTTCTTCCTAATTGATGGTTTGCTTCTTGACGTAAAGCCATTCGCAAGACGGGGCGTTTTGTACAGAGTGTGACAATCTTTCATTTGTTGGTATGATTCCTTTTTTCAGAAGTAGCCGTGCAAAATGCTAGGAAGTTGTCAAGTCGCACACACCCATACTGTTAATCTGCAGAAAAATCTATACATAAAGATTGAAAAATGTAATCTGTAAAAAAAAGTCCATATATACATATAAAATATGAGATATTTAATTTATAGAAAAATTATGCATGAAGAATGAGAAATTTAATCTGTATAAGAATCTATGTATGAAGAATGAGAAATTTAATCTAGATAAAAATCTATGGATCAAGAATGAAAAATTTAATCTGTATAAGAATCCATGCATGAGATCCATGAATGAGAAATTTAATCTAGAGAGAAATCTATGAATCAAGAATTAAAAATTCAATCTGTATAAGAATCTATATACAAGGAATGCAAAATTTAATCTGTATAAGAATCTATGTGAAAAGAATGAGAAATTTAATATAGAGAAAATCTACGGATCAAGAATGAAAAATTTAATTCTGTATAAGAATCTATGTATAGACAATGAGAAATTTAATCTAGAGAAAAATCTATGGATCAAGAATGAAAAATTTAATTCTGTATAAGAATCTATGTATAGAGAATGAGAAATCTAATCTAGAGA
>BGPR01044252.1:0-12671 GCA_013235015.1 Araneus ventricosus | reverse complement strand
ACTGGGCTGAAAAGGATTAACCTCGCGTCTTTTCTATTATTCTACGTGTTCATTTTATAAGATTATTTAAACTTTATTGATTCTTTATCAGAATAAAATAAACCATTACCAACCCACTTTTTTCATGATAAACAGTCGGACCTCTATTTAACGAAGTCGCTAAATCCCGGAAAAAAGTTCGTTATATGCAAAATTCGTTAAATAGAGATTCACCTTTTAAAATATTTTAAACTACGCAAAACAGATTTTAAATTCATAAGAACTAAATATTATTAAAAAAGTAATTAATACACCTTTATTTTGTGAATTAATATCTATTTGTTTTGTATATTTTGCCCATCAAAAAGAAATCTGCAAAGAAAACAAGAATAGAACAAAACATTGTCCGGGAATACACTGTATTTTCAATTAAAAAAATAATTTTATATTAAAATTAATGAATCTTAGCATTTCATCATACGAAGGTTTGTTGATTTCTTCATCGTTATCATTTCCATCTTCATCATCTTCGTCTTCGTCGCAATTCGTTGCTGTATTGTTTTTATTTTTCACACTGTCCACTTCAAAACTGCCTCATCCACATCTTCATAGACACATGCTTTTAAACGTTTTGAACAAGAATTTGTTGAATCTTAATTTTGTATCTTATCACGATTTTTTTTATTATGGTTGATAAGCTGTTTGGAGGAATACCAAATTTTAAAGCATTGTCCTTTTCTTTCATGCCTTTATCCACTTCATGAAGAATTAAATTTTTTTCTTTGATACTCAAGCACTTTGCTTTGTCGTTTTCCAGCTTCAAGGTCATTGATCACCATAAAATGTGTTAAAAGAAAGATTGTTTGAAATGTTTAGAAATATTTTGAGAAATAGGGAGATAAAAATATTGGATCACTAGAAAAAGTTCGTTAAATAGAGAATGCACTTCGCTATTTGGAGGTTATTTTACGAAGAAATTCGCAAAATGTTCTTGGTTCAAAGAAAAAGTTCGTAAAATAGAGAAATTCGCAAAATAGAGGTTCGTTAAATAGAGGTCCGACTATATTTATTTAGTACTTAAACGTCCCGTATCAATGCTTCGCAATTATGGCAACCCTGTGTATATTAAAAGACTTGATTTATTTTGCTATCAAACATATCACAGAAATGAATACCAGAAGTATAAAGAAATATTCTTCGAAATCTCAATCTAAAAACATTGAAAGCTTATTTTATCGATCCGAAAAGCGAGACACAAAATAAATTAAGCAAATTCAAATTTTCAGTAACCCGTATCGCGCACACCTGATGTTAACTCAACTAATGCACGTCAACTTCATATCTTAATGACTCGCATACAAAAAGATAGTTCTTTCCCATATGAAAATCGAATTTATTATTGAAGCATGCTGATAAGAACGCTTTTATCATCATCGTATGCAAGACTAAAAAGCGGTGCCTGCAAAATACGCAGAAAATAACTACCCAAGCGGTGGTTTAGCAAAAATAATGTCTGCTGTTTGTTTACGATATTTCCTTTACTATCATTACTATTCATTCGTTCGTTGTATTTATCCATTATATTTGCTATCAGTAAACAGAAGGGAAATGAATGGTATTGTGCAGCGATTACTGGATGTGGTTAGCAGAACTTTGAACTTGGTGATCGTGGCAAACAAAACATCTGGCTCAAATGAGAAAAAGGAATGAAGTGTTTTTGTATTAATGTTCGATAAAAATTTGGGTTTTCCTGGTTTTGTTCACTAATGGCATTTTCTAAACACAAAACTAATAAATTAAACTTGCTCGCGATGGATAAGCTTTGAAAATTGAACATAAATCTCAAACTAAAACGTATACTCTATTTTTAAAAATATTTATAGCAGCTACAAAAGATAATAAGCGAATACCATAAAAATGATTCTTAATTCATGCGATTGGTCCGTTCAGTACTAATATTTCAACTAGGTTTTTTGGAAAAAATTACATTTTTAATATTTATTTTATAGAGGCATTTTTTAGTTGTTTCGTGTCCTTAGACATTATATTAAAAATTGTATTTTATAATTTCATTTCATAAGCGAAAACTTTTGCGAATGTGTTTAAATAATATCAGTTAGTAAATATTCATAAATTATTTTAAACAAATTACTTTTTTCCGTTTTCCATTAATGTACATATACTTTTCTGAAATATATTAATGTATTGACCAACAAAATGAATTTTAAAAAATAAAATACACAGTACATATTTATTATTACGTTATAACAAAGGCTCTGAATTTTTGTTGAATAAGTATTCTCGGCATAAGGTATTGAAGTCAAAATGCAACTAGCGAAATCTGTTGGCTCTGCTCTTAGCTGGCATCTATTCACGGGTTTAAAAATGATTGTGAACCTGATACTTCGTTAGTAGTATTTATTTAAGCGCTTTGATTGCTTCCCTAAATGTACGAATAGTTTTTTATTTAAATTGGATTGGTTTCTGTGACATCATTTGAGTCATCATCTGATTCCCTATTCTATATTATGTGTCCTTATATATTTTAATTATGTAGCTATTTTCTTCAAGATTGCTTTATTTTCAATCTGAGATATAGCTGAAAATGTTACGCAATAATGTGGTTACATGCCAAACTGTCTTGATGTTTAGATACTAGTTTATAACTGAACTGTATATAAAATATGTAAATGTGTACAAATCAAATGCCTTTCTGATAAAAAGAAATATCCCAATTTCGAAAATAATATTAATTAAATTATCAGTCTTAAAAATCTGAAAACTTACAATAAAATCTTCGGTATATTTCGAACACCGTTATTCGGGTTTATCGTAAGTGAATGCATAAAAAAATTTCAAGAAATTATCTTTTTAAAAAAAATCATCCTCTCCTTTTCTAAGCTTAGGATATTACTTTTTTAAAATTGAAAATACAGATTTAAGTTTATTCCCCGAAAAAATTGGAAAGATTTACGCTTCTATCGGTGAAGTTGGTTTGCCATGGAAACCGGAAAAAATTCCACGACACGAACAGCTGAAAGGGGAAAAATAAGAGATTTTCTCACAGCGTTCGCACTACGCCGAGCAGAAAACGGGATTTCCGAGCTTTATTTTCAAAAGAAAGATTGACGATCCCTTTTTTAATAATAACAATTTTTATGAAAAACGAACACATCAGGTAGATGTTGTTCTTTATTGATTACGTATTGTTGTCGTTTTTTAACCCTTTGAAGTTCATTGGTTTCACACTGAAACCACAAATTGAACATTTTTTTTTACTGCGCATGGGCGAAACGTAGCATAATTTTTCTTTCTTAACTTAAGAGCCAGATATATAGGTCAACTTATATAAAAATTCCAGATCAATACTGTTAGCATTCATAAAGCTATCGGCATTGCAAGAGCTAATTTGCTTTCGATATTTAAGAGGATAGTTAGTTAGTTAGTTATATTAACGTCCCGTTTTGAAGCAACACGAGGGCTATTTTGGGACGGACCTCGTAATTTTGAACCACGGTCAGATGACGAGGACGACACCTGAGCTGGCACCCCCCTCTCCAAACTTCCACGCCACACCAACGGGAGGACGTTTGGCCACTACGTATGATTTAGCGTGCAACAGGCCCCATACACGGCGGATCTTCAGTGGAATCGGGTCTCGAACCTGGAACCCTCCGACCCCAAAGCCGAGGCCTTACCACTAGGCCACCGCGGCCTCCGATATTTAAGAGGAACAAAATGATGAAGGTTCTTTCACAAATTGATATTTTTGAAAATTGAATCTTCGGAACTAATATTGAATTTTATGAAAGTTGGATATCCTGAATACTCACGCATACTTATAAATTAAATACGTAATTTAAATTGCATTTCGACGATAACTTATTCGGAGGAAAAATAGCCCGCTACCGTTCATTGGTTTCACTGTGAAACCACACTTTTCTTGAAAATGAAAAATGCTAATTTTTTTTCCTTTACATATTCATGATCAGCTACATGTATAATACTCATTTTTGAAATAAAGTTAGTAATTTTGAAAACGAAACATGTAGTGAACTTGAAAGGGTTATATGTAACAAAAGGCAAACTTTAGAATATGACTTGAGCGTTTTACAATAAAACCTCGCTTAACCGAAACCCGGGTTATCCGAAATGGATCTGAAATCGAAAAATCCAGAAGGCGCGTATGTGCTGCACAGAAATCATCAAAAAGGCGAGACATTTTTGCAGCGATATAACTTGTTTTAAGCCTCCTCAACAGGACCAGTGATTCATTTTAGAATGCTAAAATTTTAATTAATGGGAATTAATAATTTTAATTACGATATTGTTTACCTGTGCCTGTCAGACACATTGCGCCCGAACTTGCCGGAGCGTATATTTCGTCCGACGGAGACTTAAAGAACATAAGTGTATCCTACAAAGATAGTTTTGAATTTACACTCAAAACATTTCAGAATTCAATACTGTAATTAGATACAAAATAGTAATAGATGTCCATGGTTTAACCGAAAAAAATCGTTATCCGAAACAGTTCCCCCCTTTAGTTCGATTAACCGACGTTGTACTACATAAACCGTTATATTTTAGTATCAATGTTATATGACAAAGTTTTTTTCAAGACCTGTGATATACATAGAGGGCCTAGAAGATAAAGAGAATGTCCCGTTTTCTTCTTAAGAGTAAATTAAAAATATTAGCTATACATTTAATTTTACTTTACTGTAATTATACTAACGTCCTGATTAGAAGCAACACAAAGGCTATTTTAAGGTAAACAAAATAGTTATATACGTTCATGACTTAACCGAAAAAAATCGTTATCCGAAACGGCTCCCCCCCCCCCTTTAGTTCAGTTAACCGGGGTTATACTGCATTACTTATTTACACGAACATTCAACAATATACAAGGTGTTCACTGTAATCGTAGCCTAGTAGCTAATATCTAAATCGTTAAAGATACTTCCAGGGGTGTAGTGGAGCAGAACGCACCGGAACGGCGTTCCAGACTGATTTTTTTCAAGAGAAATAAATAAGAAAAATTGTAAAAACAGTCCTTAAAACAGCATGATTTTTGTCACCCAGGCTAGAGATTCCGGCACTGCTTTTATTGCGTTTCAGCGCTGCTTTGATAGAGTGCTGGCACTGCTTATTTTGCGACCAAACCACTGGATACTTCCATCTGGAAAAATGCTCTAAATGACGTAAAGAATTTTAGTTTATGTTGTGCGTGTCAATAAATGTAATGCTGGAAAATTATAAAATCTAAATTTTTATACAGTCCCTCGAACCTATCAGTCATATTTAGTTAAATATTCTTGAGACATTAACATTTTAAATTAAAGATAATTTTGCATGTATGCAGGATCTAATGTGTTTCCAAATATAAAGGAGACCCTAGCTGTATCGGCGTTGTATCAAATTCCAATGAGTTAATGTGCTAGCCGATAGATGGCATGGTGGTATTCCCAGTTGCACCTGCGTAGAACGGCTTCGCATCAATATCCTTATTTCTGGAGAGTTGCATGATGGATTCCTCCAGATCAGCAGCAGTTATCCAATTTCTTCGCGCAGAAGGGGAGGCATGCTTCACAAGTTTATCGTAGGAAGAAAGAGGTATACGGAGAGCAGTGTCTCGCACAGTGCACCATATTCCGGTGGCGTCAGCGTTATGAGGCGGGAAGCGTAAACATCAAGGACTTGCCACGCCCTGGGCAGGCGCACGTTGTGACCAACAGTTCCACGATTTCAGCTATGGATGAGATCATTCGGCAGAATCACCACACGTGAAATTTCTGTTGAACTGTCGATAAGCAAAGGAACTGTGCATCACATAATCCACAAAAAGCTTGGTTCTGGAAAAGTTTGTGCACAGTGGGTGCCCAAGCATCTGTCAGAGAATCTGAAGACGGCGAGACGGGAACTGCATCCGCCAGCAACCCAGGAACTTTTACACTGAAGCCATCCACTCCCTTCCTACGCGCTGGGATTAGTGTATCAATGTCAGTGGAGATTATTTATAGTTGTACGATGAACATGTTACAGTTACATTAAGGTTAGTTCCACATGTTATAGTTACATTACAGTTCATGTTCCACATGAACTGTAATTAGAATATTGTTATTAAAATTTCTTTACATATAACTGCAGTCTTCTTTTCATTTGGGCACACCTTATATTTAATGTCATTGCTTCAACTGCATTTACTGCTGCAGAAGAAGATAATCTGATTGAGTTGTATTGCAAAAATTCATTTAAACAAAATTTTGGAGCGCGGAAAAAGCTGAGTTTTGATTGTCAGGAAAAGGTGAATATCCACTCCTGCGTGCTAACGCTCAAACTATTTAAATTCCCATATCTATTTCTCATTTTTACGAAGCCGCGTTTCGGCAGTTGAATCCTTAAAGAGTTGCTGAGTCCAATTTATTTCCACGATTTGAGAAAATCCGAAATTATTAACAGGCTCACCCATCCCACTGATTATTATATTTATTGAAATTTCTTCAATCTATTTTTATATAGCATAAAATATGTTTTATTTATTTTTTACCTAAACTATACAAATATATTAACTATTTTTCAAAAAGTGCTTATTAGAGTTTAATATATATGGCGCGTCTTGGGAAAAATCTTTATTCACCAAGAGTGCGGAGAATTGAAAAAGTTTGGGAAGCACTGATCTACGATATTAAACGGCACCAGCTGATCTTAAAAGTAAAAAAGGGCTACCCCCACCCTCCCGTAGCAACCGGGGTCAAATGAAAGATAGTCATCACGACGTTTATACGGAAACTTAGGGTGGAGTTTTAATGCCGGTAATCATGGTGGCCCCCGTAAGAGACCCTTCTCTAAGAAAACGACATCACTACGCCCACTACGGAGATCCAACGGCTTCTCATCTACGTAATCATGGTGCCCCCGTAAAGCGTATATCACATGGATAGTTTATCGTGGTCTGTTCCCATGGGCACGAGGATAATGCCACTCGCCAAAAAGTTTGTAGCACGTGATCGGTCAGACAAAATGACGTAAATCGTGGACTGTATTCAACCGGCTTGAAAATGCACACGATGGTGACGGAAAATCGTCAGCAACCAATCGGATGTGACTTTGACGGTGACGTAGTTCGCCTTCTACGATACCTAAATCCTGTCTGACCAGTTGTCTCAATGAGTCGCGAACTACAAACGTTTTTGGCGAGTGGCATTACCCTCGTGCCCACGGAAACAGACCAAGATAAGCTGTCCGTGTGATATACGCTTAAGAGCCTTAGCGATATCACTACGCCCACTAGGGAGATCCAACGGCTTCTATCCACGTAATCATGGTGCCCCCTGGTAACAGAGCATGCAACACGAAAACTACTTGAAAAAGAAATTTAATATTTGGAATGAAAATTCTTCTTTTCAATTCATTGGCAATGTCTACCTCCAAGGTGCTGAGGGAACATACATCCTCATTCTCTTAACATGTGGGAAATTGGTAATCGAAAGCCACTGAAACTAGAGGCTTAAAATTTGGCATACATGTTCTTAAGGTGTGAGAAATTAGTAATCGAAAGCCACGGAAACTAAAGAGTTAAAATTTGGCATATATTTTCTTAAGGTGTGCGAAATTAGTAATCGAAAGCCGTGGGAACAAGAGGTTTAAAATTTGGCGTATATGCTCTTGAAGATAATGAAAACTTAGCGATGGAAGCACACGACAAGGTTGAACAGGAAATAAACTGTCACACCATTTTTCAAAGACTTGAAAATTTTGAAAAAGATTCTTGTAGAATGGGAACAACTCATTTCCCTTTTCGAATGGATGCCTTCTGGAAAGAAAAGGATGACGGAAACCTTTTTAAACTTATTTGATCATTGTATGAAAACCTTCATTCGATAATTTTTCTTACTCAGCAAACAATGTAAATATATATGTTTTTTTCGTCCAGATACAAGCTGGCAGATTGACTAGTTAAATGATTAGAAAAGATATAGCGAAGCCATTAAAATCCCATTAACAATATAATTTGCATATATTTAAAGTATTGCCATTTCATCATTTTGGCACCAAGGGACATTTATGATGAATGCTCTTTAAAGGCACAATTCATTAGAGAATCATAAAAAGACTTCATTTACATTTCAGGCACGCAAAAATAAAAGAATCGGTTCGCATTCTTATTAGCTATCGTAACGTAGGGGGCCCGAATATCGCCTATGTTCCTAATATCGCCCACCACGGTTTCTTCTTAATTTTTAACAGTATATGGTGGCCGGAGATACAAAGCTTCCCCTTTCAGTAGTTGTATGAGGAAGCTATTTGAATCAGTGTTGGTTTTTCAATTTTCTGGGAATTTTTGTTGATTTTCGCATAAAGGGAGTTAATTATCATGTTTCATGAATTTTAATATAATCGGTAAAGTTCAATTGATAACGTTAAACCATTTCAGGCAGTGATAGTGACTATAATTTGCTACATTTCGGTGTGGTTTGTTTCTCGGCTCGTGATCCGATTCCGAAGGGGGATGCCGCCAACTATTAGTGCTAGGTTGTTCCTAATATCGCCCACTTGGGTATTACCATTATCGCCCTAGCCATTTCAGGGGAACTATATTAAAAGAAAAATTACCCTTAAAAATACATGGTTGACGTCCTGTCACCTGGCAATGCTCCTAAGTTCTTTTTTTATTTTAATGCTTTATGTAGAGGAAAAGTACATTAACTGCATTGCTAACAGTACAAAAAAAGCTGTCTTGTATTAATTTAAATTTTGTTCTGCCTTAATTTTCATTTTTAATAAAGACAGTATGATCGTATCATAAGTTTGCCTTCATTTAAATCCATTTCAAACATAGGCGATATTAGGAACATATAGTGGGCGATATTAGGAATATATAGTGGCGATATTAGGAACACTTTTTTTAGAAGGAAAAATTTTGCAGTCGCAAAAAAGTGTTGGTGTATAGAGTTGTAATTAAGTAGATATTTGGATAACAGTCCAGATAGTAGACTGGAACGATTTTTAGATAAATTCGCACATGAATTTGCCCTCAGATTAAAATAATAGCTTAAGTGGGCGATATTTAGGCCCCCTACCTTAAGTTTTTTATTAACTGAAGAGAAAATTAAAGCATCATAGAATATAACTGTTAGTTTGAAATTACGTTTAAAAAATTAAAGGATATTCAAACCTCTAATTCGAAACATCGTAGCCTGATAATGTTTTAGGTTCTATATGTCTGCTGTTTACATTAATTTAAAAAATTTACTCATAGTTATATAGCAATGACAGAACACAAAAAATGCATTTAATACTGTTGCAAAGGCTCGTATGCAATAAATAAAACAATGAAATGTATTTTTGGAGAATACACTTAAAGATAATTTATTAAAATCAAACGAAAAATTCTATAGAAATAATATTGGTACCACTGAAAGGATAATTCTTTGCATTTTAAAGTGATGTAAAATGGTTTTGTATGCAATAATAGACACCAAAATAATAGGAAAAGAAACGTTAACATTTCGATTAATTTTTATTTAAAAATACTCTAATTAAATTTTTTTAAATCCCTTTCTTAATGAACACCTACTGCTTGAGAAGTAACTGCCTGCCTAATTTGTATATCTAGGCCCAATTGTCTGCCACGTAGAGCATTTTGAACTATTTTTGCCTCATGCATATCGCAGGATTGAATTTACAGATAATGTGCAAGCCTGTAAACATTATCATTTTAAGAAACTCCTCATGTCATATTATCCTCAGAAAGTATGCAGTTGCAGATCTCTAAATACTTGTCACTATTAACATACTGAGATTATTTGGTGATTAGAAATTTGATCCAACGTTCCGTGGTTCATACTCCATAAATAAAGGAAAGTTAAATTAATTAAGATGATTATAACATAATATCAAAGCTAGATCAGGGAAGAAACATTTTTTTTCTGTAACAATCCCTTACGAAACAAAAATAAGTTCGAATGGAAATATCTAAAGTTGTGGAAGTAATATTTGCATACTGTTCGTTTCAGAAACTCGCGCCTATTCACTATTGGATAATTTTACACCGCAAAGGGTTGACTAAAAAGAGCGCTTCCCGGAATTATTTGCTAGGCGCATTTTACTTTTAGCTCTTCTCTTCCGATCTCGATATTCGATATCTTTTTGAATCATACTATTTTTTTTTAATTCGAAACTTTTGCAATATATTGTTGGATAAAAAAAATAAACATCTCCTCCTCCACCTTTCATCTCACCCCTATTTTGGTGAAATCAAAGCCTACTAGAGCAAGTGCAAAAGCGCGGAAGGTTTCCGTATCTGAAAACAGACATTAAGCTGGGCATCCATCTATACTCCATTCCATTCCATTTGTCCCAAGATTGGCGTTTTTTTTTTCATCCATTCAAATCGAAAAATGGAGCACGTCATTAACGGATGTTCCAAAGTTTGTTCTGAAACAAGGTTCAAAGTCGCAGAGTTCTACTCACTCTCTTCCCCTACCCGGGAGATTTCGAGTTTCATTTCTACCCTCGACGTGAGATCTCAATGTAGGCAGATCCTTTGATTTGCCGCTACCCTCGCATGGAGTCCCCAAATTGGAATCGGCGCATGAAATGTTGGATTTTGAGTTCGTTTGAATTCCAGCATTGCCATTCCGCTATGCCAATTTCCATTGGTTTTTAAAACTGACGATTGCTATTTCCTTCCCGTGTTCCAAAAATTCCATTTTGGAAGAGATCTGAATGACCTGCTTTATAGTAAAATAGCCACGCGCTATCGTCTAAAACTGATCGCGGCATTCCTAGGGGAGAAACTTGGAAGTTAGTGATCTCATCTCAAAAACTGTGATAGAAAACGATAAAACATGAACTTCAAAATCGTAAAGCGTCACCGATTAAGACATAAAATGACACTCTACACTCACTAATAGCTAAATTAAAAACCAAGAAATGTAAATCCCATTCGGGATTTGCATCTCAGATTTCTAATTGATTTATCGATGTATGTTGAGGAGGATTTTATGCTAAATGAATGATCTTAGATATTTGCAACTGACTTTTTCTATCGCAACTGATATTAAATTTTTTTTAATTAAAGATATCAGGGACAAACACAAAGGCATTTAAATTGATATCATCGAAGAGTTATGTTTTGAATTTCAAGATGATACAGAATTGGTTCTCCTCAGATAATAATTTCCGAAATGCATGAAAATTACGAAATCAAGAACCAACAGAGACAAATCTTCAAATGAAAAGATAATTTAGAGATTTTAAGAAGAAATTTACACATTTTTACTTAACCTGACCTGCTACGTTTTTGTAAAAAGGTAATTAAGTAATCGATTTTTCGCACACTTCCTGGTGTGCTGAACTTCCGAAATGCTTTACAATTGCGTGTTATCAATGGCAATGCATAACTTTGGCATTTTCAGAACTTATATATCAATTAATAGATCCATTTAATTCAATAATGATTCCATACAAGTGGCGCCATCTGGTAATGAAGAAAAGAAAAATTGATTACAAGATTCCCTAAGATTTAGTGTAATGCATTATAAATTAAAGTCTAAAAACTAAAACAATTAAAATAAAAAAAATTCTCTAAAGTACACAGATAAAAACATGTTTTTAGAAATTAATATTTTATTATGGTAATCAAGAAAAGACATCAAGCCGAAAGGCAACAAAAAGTGAAATAAAAAAGGGGGGAAATTAAAAGCTAAAAGAGGACAACGCATCCAGAGTGCGCAAAATGCTGTACACTTAGTACAAAAGTAGGCACTTTTTTTAGGACAGAAAAACGAAGTAAACCTTAAGTTTAAATTTTAAAAAAGAAGTAAGAAGAATCTGGCCTTACAGACTTTCTCAAGGGTCACCTGCAGGCAAAGATTCAAATAAAGGGATCTTTTTCTGTGAGAGGTTGACTTTCGTCCAAAAAAAGATTGACCTCTCGTTACCCGAAATGTCCCAAGAGAATTGAAAGAAAAAAGGAAGAAATACCAGCAAATAAAACTCCGACACTCAAAAACAATAACACCAAACAAACAAAAAAAAATTTCAGAAAAAAGAACCAACTCTAAAAAAAACCATTAGCCATCAGACATTCATTTTCCGTCATTATAACAAAAATATAGCACTTCACAAAGGAAAAAAACACAACTTCCCCCTCAGTCTGAGAAAACAAGAAAAATGGCAACTGACAGACAGATTCCCCGCTAATTTCTGACACCCTCGCCCACTTTCCAGAATTTTTTTTTATCCTTGACACCCGCTCTCTCTCTATTGAAAAAAGTAAAACAGGAAAACAGACAAAACCAATTCCCACCCCCACCCCACACACACACAAATTTCCTCAAAAGAATAATTTGACCACGAATTACACGTCATCTGTAAATCAAAAGCGAAAACAAAAGAAAGAACAAGAAAAAAACGTGTAGACAGAAGCTGCCAATACAAATTGTCAATGTAAAAACAAATCAAAATTACTCCTAAAAATTCAAATAACCTTCAAAAATTAAACCTTCTATGTTGCAATAATTATAAGTGAATTCATTATTATATAAATTTTTTAAATGATTATTCGCAGCCACTAAGTAATCAGCTTTACTATTTCAATTTTTTTAATTCGGCAGTATTGAGCAAATATAAAGTTTTTGAAAATCCTAGAATCTAGATTTGTATGGAAATTGCTTAAAGTTTGA
>BGPR01044251.1:0-12671 GCA_013235015.1 Araneus ventricosus | reverse complement strand
TCTCTAGATTAGATTTCTCATTCTCTATACATAGATTCTTATACAGAATTAAATTTTTCATTCTTGATCCATAGATTTTTCTCTAGATTAAATTTCTCATTGTCTATACATAGATTCTTATACAGAATTAAATTTTTCATTCTTGATCCGTAGATTTTCTCTATATTAAATTTCTCATTCTTTTCACATAGATTCTTATACAGATTAAATTTTGCATTCCTTGTATATAGATTCTTATACAGATTGAATTTTTAATTCTTGATTCATAGATTTCTCTCTAGATTAAATTTCTCATTCATGGATCTCATGCATGGATTCTTATACAGATTAAATTTTTCATTCTTGATCCATAGATTTTTATCTAGATTAAATTTCTCATTCTTCATACATAGATTCTTATACAGATTAAATTTCTCATTCTTCATGCATAATTTTTCTATAAATTAAATATCTCATATTTTATATGTATATATGGACTTTTTTTTACAGATTACATTTTTCAATCTTTATGTATAGATTTTTCTGCAGATTAACAGTATGGGTGTGTGCGACTTGACAACTTCCTAGCATTTTGCACGGCTACTTCTGAAAAAAGGAATCATACCAACAAATGAAAGATTGTCACACTCTGTACAAAACGCCCCGTCTTGCGAATGGCTTTACGTCAAGAAGCAAACCATCAATTAGGAAGAAATCATCAATTAGAAATTATTCGCTAATGTGAGCTATTTTTTAAAAATCCATTTTTATTATTCAAAATTAACATTAAACTAATTAAAATGATTTAACGAATTGACAGAAAATACTGAAAAATCGACCTGTCATCTGAAACACAAAATTGTACAGAATTTCCGAACTCTAACACGTTAGAAAATGACTGAAAAATTGATTATAAAATTCCATCTTTAAAAACTTGAAAGAAGTCACATAAAATCATGTAAAACATTTATATGCGAGTTTCATACTCTTTATATTTTATAGATTTCTGTAATGTTGCATTAATACCTCTTTATTTATGAATCAAATGTTTAGTATGTATTTAGCAGAGAACATTTTACATCGCAAAGGCAATAGATTAGTCAAACTGAAAATTCTCTTAAATTCTTAGTACCTGAAAATGAAGAAATTCTTTTCTAATTAGTTTTTCTAGTTAATCAGCTCGCATATATATCACAAAGAATAACCTCTGCCCTACCGTAGCATCCGAGTCAACATGAAAGAGCGGCCGCCACAACAGATAATCAGGCACTGTAGCTCCTGCATAATAGCCCCTATTACGAGCGAGTCATGCAACAACCCCCCGTTTTACCTGGGTACAACCTGTCTTCGGAGATGGGCCCTAAGAGCCACACCGACATTATTGTACCATCGGGTTGGTGAGATCCTCTGTGAACTCTTGAAACTTTTCTAATTTTCTCAAAATCATTGTTCATTACCGACTAACATCAGCTTCTTATCCGTGAACTCTCGAAACTTTTCTAATTTTCTCAAAATCATTGTTCATTACTGATTTGCGGCAACTTCTCATTCATGAATTCTTGAAATTTTCTAATTTTCTTAAAATCATTGTTCAATACCGATTTACGGCAGCTTCTCATCCGTGAACTCTTGAAACTTTTCTAATTTTCTAAAAATCATTGGCCATTACCGATTTACTGCAGCTTCTCATCCGTGAACTTTCGAAACTTTTCTAATTTTCTTAAAATCATTGTTCATTACTGATTTAGCAAAATAAACGTAATTTACATTGAAATATAAACAGCAAATTCGTCGCTATTTCCATTGATAATTATTAAATTGTGCCTTGATTAAAATTAGATGAATCAATTGATCGCGCTTAATAAACAGATAAAACGTATCTATGTTAAAATCTTCAAATACGATGACGTTCATGATGAAAATTTTAATCAACAAACTGAATATTCCATTTCCTTTAATTAAACATAAAATATAAGGCAATGCTTTCAACAAAAAATTAATTACTTCATTTCTTATGAATGGTCATATATATATATATTTTTGCTTCAAATTCCATTGAATTTTAGATCAAAAGACTCATTTATAAATCTACTTTCAAATGTATAAGTACATTTCCTTGTTTATTTCCGAGAACATCTCGGAAAGAAATGCATATTTGGGTGATAAAATATTCTGTTTATAATTTTTACACATTACTCTCACTCATAAAGCGCGTATCGTACATTATCTTTATTTAGATTTACAGTTTTTTACACATAAAATTAGATTTGTTTCGAAGAAAATAAGTTATCTGCTACATGCCTTAAAAAAAAGACATTAAAAAAATATCAAAAATTGCAGCTCATTTTTTCCGACCAGGGCATGAATAATGTACGGTTATTATTCCCAAAAGGTTCTCATCAAATTCTTATTTTGCTACAGCGTTATACCACTACATCTCTTGACATTTTTTCCTCTTCCTACACCTTGAGTTTGTTCTTTTTTGTCCCCTACCTCTCCTTTTTTCTTTATTTTTCCCTTCTTTCTTTTACTTTTTCCCCTTTTTCGTCGTCTTTACAACCGAAACTCAAGAGAATGTTAAGTTATATTTCATTACCAGTTAGCTGACTTTGATGTTCTGCTGTTTCTCCGGAAACGTGGACGCCTTTTTATTACACTCTCTTTTCTTAAAAATCACTCTTTCGCACGCGAGTTTAAGTGATTTATCTTAATAGCCGGTGTACATGATGTCGTGCCTTAAAAGTGACTCGCAGCGCAGTGCAGCGCTTCACTATTAATGGGCAGCGCAGTCTTGATTCATGATTTAAATCTCCTCTTACATTATTCAGATGATTTTGTTCGAATTTTAAAGTAGGGTTAAATGTTGTCTTTTTTTGCACAACATAATTTCTTGAAAAAAATCCCATTTTTCTTATCTTTTATCTTTTATCGAATAAATTATAAAACTTCCGAAAATATCGATCTGATATTCATGACATCTAATTACAAAATTATATATTCGCTTGAAAAATGAAAAATTGTTTTTAATTTATTAGGAAAATAAACCCAAGAACGCTAATATTTGCTTACTTCATTCAGCTATTTAATGGAATTTTATAAACAATGTATTGCTAAATAAAATTTTAAAATGTACGTGTATAATTACGAATACGTGTCACCATGCCTGAATAGCATATAACGTTATCATTGAGTTTACAAAGTCGATTTTCCTTAATTCTAGTGTGAAATAAGCCAAATTCTTAATTTTGTTTGTGCATTGAATGCCTTCAGAATTCTTACCATTATCTTTAACAAACAATATAAACTCAAGTTCGTATTGATTTGAAGTCAGTACGTGCATAATTATGAACACGTGTTACCATGCCTGAATAGCAGATAACGTTATCATCGAGTTTACGAAGTTCTTTTTCCTTAATTCTAGTGTGAAATAAGCCAAATTCTTAAATTTGTTTGTGCATTGAATGCCTCCAGAATTCCTACCATTATCTTTAACAAGCAATATAAACTCAAGTTCGTATTTATTTGAAGTCAGAGAAAAAAATGAACATACTTAAATTTCTGAGCATACTAATACATATCAACATCCCAACCAGTGGCGGAGATTGGGTGTTAAAAGTGGGAGGGGGAATAAAAAATTTTGAGGCACGTAAAAAAATACCAGCAATATAGGAGGTAGACAACAAAATTTTAAAAAATAGTCACAAAATTAGTTAGCTTTCTTGGACATTATTGACTTTTTTGTAATTCCTAGCTTGAAGCAGCTAAAATTAAATAAATTTTAATTTTTCCTGCAAAAAGTGAGGGGCGACCCCCAACTGATCGCCACTGATACCAACATCATAACACACAAACTGAATGAACATACTAATTTATCTTATGGTTTTCTCTTATGATCTTCAAATGGATACTCTGTATATTTTTTTAATTTAATGAACATTTAATTTTATAGAATCTATTCGGTTTTGATCGCTTATTTTCTTTTCATTTTTAACCATTTAAGGTACACAATTCCCTCCCTTAATATTATAAATATCATGCACTACATTTTTCATAAAAATTACTAATATTTTGCGCAACTATCAAAGCTCAATCAAAATAATATTTAATAGACTTACGATATCAATATAAATATCTATCAGTCTCTTCTAGGAAGCTACTGAAATCACATACTCTAAAGAATATTATTCAAATATTAGTATATTTTTCGATATAGTTTATTGAATTGCAAATAAATGACAACTTACAGTCTTCTAAAAATAATACCTTTGATGCAATATAATGAGAAAAATTACAAAATAAAACATTTTACCGCCTAGAATCTTAAATGACTAATAAGTATTAAAAATAATTAAATAGCATATGTCCATGCAAAACATTTTAGAAATCACACTTCAAAAATAGTATTAAAAAGTGTGAAAGCAGCTATTTCTAACTATTACTTTTAACTATCAAATACGGGACTTGCAGGTTTCTTCGAATACTTTATACTTTGCCAAAAGTGTGTTTTGTTGTATATATTGAATTTTAATTCTAGAACCAAGAAAGCACTTATGTCAAATCATCTCTTTGTTCAGTTAAACTTTTTCCTCCAAATTTTCATCTTTTATTGGTCACATAAAGCAAAACTGCAAATGCAGCCTTTATGCTGACACATCGCATTACTACACCCCGGGGATCACCCCTTACCTTTCTCTGAAAAGGGTTACAGTTGCGAATTTACAACCCTCCAGGCTTTTGACACGGATACCATTTTATCCTCGAAAACAACCACCTTACAAACAGCGCGCATTTACTTGTGTTGTTCGCATTTCACATCAAAGAATAAAAGAAAAATGCCTCACATTGCATTTGTACTTATTCCACAATCTGAGTAATGGAACGCGCACTCGTTTTCCACCCAAAAAATAAAGAGAAATATCATTGCTGTTGCATTGATTTATGCCAGCGCTGAGAGATTCGAAACAACTTGTGCTTCTCAGCGCCCTATGGGTTTAGTTGAGCCTCAACAAGAATTTGGCATTTTCGTAATGGCATTCATAATATGAAGTAAAGTGGTTTGGTGCTTCTTGGAAATCCATCAAACACTGCTAAGATTAAATGTCTCGTAAATGTGATATAGGGTACTAAATTCGCATTTGTAAAGAGATCTTAGAAAGAAACACTAAGTATAATCAATTTAATAGAAAATACATTTTAATTATTATGCTATGTAGAATATTTTCTTCTTTTTAATTTTTAATTTATAATTAGATACCGACTCCAAAAATACCGATAGTGGCAAATAATATTTGATTATAATTGTGTTAATACTGATAAAACAGAGACTTGCGTAAATACTTCATCGTTGATAAAAAAAAAATTATTGACTAAATCTTGAGCTGCGCAAACGTCTTTTTCCGTTTTTCATGTTCAGTTCAAAAGCAGATAGCTCGTATCTGTATTTATATTTTCTTAAGTAATCATGGCTGAAGTATTCTTAAGATTTCATGGATATAATTAAATATAAAAAAGATCGATATTAACCTGATAGCTAAAAGTTAAAAATAATTGGGCGCTCAGGAGGTTAAAGACTGCAATGAAAATCAGATTTTGGATTTTTTAAAAAATTTGGTTTTTTTTTTCAGGGAGGGGATGTCAGGTATGCTGTTCACTGAACTATTAGTTATAGCTCAATTTAAGAAAGTATATATGTAACCATTTGGGCGCCGTAATTTAATTCCTGGTAGGGATAATAGTAGACGTTAAAGAAAAGGAGTTTAATTGATTTCAATACTTTTAATTAAACATAAAAGGACATAACATATAGGGACAAACAATTAAGGAGAAAACATTTCAAGATAAATAAAATATACAATTACTCGTGGCAGAACACCATGATTATTCGTCGACTCCAGAACTTGGACTGACTGTCTCTTCCAACGGCCGCTAGGTGGCGAACTCGAAAAGCAGTGGAGTTACAGACTCCCCCCTGGCTCGTACGACTTCTCGGCAAAGAGTCGGCATTATATTTCTTTGGTCTGCCTCGTCTCCGGAGAGGTGCTACAGTTTCACTGTCTCTTGAAACTGAGAGTTCATAAGTTCTTAAGGCTGAGCGGTGTTCTGCCCCGAGTAATTGTATATTCTATATATCCTGACATGTCTTGTCCTTAATTGTTTGTCCCTATATATTATGTCCTTTTATGTTTAATTAAAAGTATTTAAATCAATTAAGCTTCTTTTCTTTAACGTCTACTTTTATCCCTAGCAGGAATTAAATTATGGCGCCCAAATGGTTATAAAAATGGCGCCCAACGTGGGGCAGAACATCGTGTTTATTCGTCGCCTCCAGAACTTCGACTGGCTGTCTCTTCCAACGGCCGCTAGGTAGCGAGCTCGAAAATCAGTGCGGTTACATATTTAATTTAATTAAACCTAAATATTGCGGTAATTAAGAGGGAACAATAAAACAAATCTTAATTGTAAGGCCTTTTATTACTGCCTAACAAGTGGATACAAAATACAATCATTTTTTATAATTTTTTATAGTTCGTTAAGTCTTGCTTAAAGCAATGACTGACGCAACAATTTAAAAATTGCGCGGTAAGGAGCAGAGAGTTTTTCGACGCATCTCATAAAGTTATCTTTTCTTTCTTCATTTGGATCAATACAAATTGCAAAATCAGAGAGTTCTTGTGGTTTGTTTGTTTATTTATTTTTTTGCAAGTTAAAGGCGTTTTATCTTCTTCACTGTCGGTTTGTGTCGCAAGATAATCGAATTCTTGGTTCTTCATTTCTCGATACCGAACACGATTAATTCTTCGACTTCTCGTTCTTCCATATCTAAACATTCTTCTCCTCCATTACTGTTGCAGTTTGTAAGGATTTCTTTTTCCTTCATTTTCAAAATGGCATCGAGGCCAACGCTCTACAGCATGAATGGAATTCTAGCGTTGGACAAAGTAAAAGGAGGAAATTAAGACAACGCATATGCACAATATCGCATTCCAAAAATGCTCATTTGGTAGAGTATATCAACCAAAAAATAGATAAACTAAACAAAAATTAAAATTAAATAAAAAGCATAGATAATAAACAGCAGATTTTGACAAAAACGATGGCAATACATCTTTTAGCGTACAAAAGCAACAGCCTCAAGTGATTGCATCAACAGAAGTTTGAAACGATAATATTTAAAAAAACATAAAAATGAATTTCGAAAGTAAAAAATGTTCAAAAAGGAAGAAATGAATAAGGAATCGAATGGTAAACTTTATCAAAGACCACTCACCATAAAGATTCCAAAATTAGACTGATTTTAATAAAACCAAAATTAAAATCAGTAATCTAAATTATCCTTACCTTTTCCCTACTATTAAATTTCATAAAAATCCTTTAAAATTCAGATTTGTTACTTGTAGCACTGGAAGTTACAACTATCATTTAAGTAAATTTTTCTTTAAATTTCTAAAAATTATTCTTAAAAAAATCAAAGAAGAAGAGAACTTCATTATAGATAACAACACTAAAATTTTAAATTTTATCAAAGATAATAAAATATATAACATTAATACATTTGATTTTGAAAATCTATTTACTAGCCTCCCACACAATAAACTAATTGAAGTTTGCTCAAATGTATATGATTTATACCTAAACACTGATTTAATTGAAAAAAATAAATGGATAGAAATCTGCAGAGTTAATATTTGTGAAAACTATCTCTTTAATGGAGTTGAATACTATAAACAGGTTTTTGGTATCCCTATGGGGTGTAATTATTCTAGTGCATTGGCAAACATATTTCTTCATTCATATGAGAGGGAATTAATTAAAAATGAAATTATTTATGGTTTTCGTTTTATTCATGACCTTTTAGTGTTTAATTATGATAATGTTAATTCCATTTATAACTGCTATCCAGAAGAGCTTAAATTAAAAAAAACCGATACAGAAATTAACAAATGCAATTTTTTAGATATGGAAATTGAAATATTAAATTCAGGTGTATCTGTCGGCTTATTTGATAAAAGAAAAGAATTTAATTTTAAGGCTATAATACTTTGTAATTTTCATACAAATCTTCATTATAAAATTTTTAGGAATTCCATTTTTTCTCAAATTAATAGAATAAATAGCATATGTAACAACCATTCAAATTTAGTTAAAGCTTTAGATAATTTAAAGAATATTCTTAAAGACAACGGATTCCCAGATTCTTTCATTAATATTAATAGTTTTTTAAAAGGAGTATAAAAATATTTCTAATTAATATATTAATGGTTTTTTCTAATTTAATTTAATTTGCTATAACTATTTAAATATTAGTTTTTTATTCTGATTAATTAGTTAGAATTTTTCTTCATAGATGGAGCTACGTGCTAGCTTCTAATTTTTTGTTGCTTCCGGTATATTTGGCGTCGCGTGGATCACATCTGAAATTTTGGCAGAGAGTGTTAGGTTTAACACTTTCTAGTACCTTTTGATTATTCTTTAAGGATTGTGCATTTTGATTTGTCAAAATGATTCTCATATTGATATTGAACAGGATTCAGGCCACAGAGGGTATACTTTTGATTTATAATCTTACCCTTGACAGAAAATCTTGTCTAATTTTGGAATCTTTATGGTGAGTGGTCTTTGATAAAGTTTACCATTCGATTCCTTATTCATTTCTTCCTTTTTGAACATTTTTTACTTTCGAAATTCATTTTTATGTTTTTTAAATATTATCGTTTCAAACTTCTGTTGATGCAATCACTTGAGGCTGTTGCTTTTGTACGCTAAAAGATGTATTGTCATCGTTTTTGTCAAAATCTGCTGTTTATTATCTATGCTTTTTCTTTAATTTTAATTTTTGTTTAGTTTATCTATTTTTTGTTTCTGTATTATATTATAAATAGCTGCATTTGCGCCTTTATATATAATTTTATGAATTTCTTATTAATGTTTTATTAATTAATTTAATCAATTTATTAATTTGTCATTTTATAACAGTACTCAACAAAACCTAATGATCGTATTTCCTTATTAAAAGCAGTTTGAAAACTGATGCGCGTTGAGTATTTACAGAAACCGGACAACATTCTGTTGTTAATAAAAATTGAATAGATTTTTCCTGTAAGTATTACAAAACGATGTAGAATAATTTCCAAAATGATATAAATTTATTCAATGAGCATAACATGAGTTAGAATAATTAGTAAGCTTATATTATGGGGTTTTTAAAAAATACTACTTTTCAAAAGGAATCTCAAAAACTGGACTATTATTCGATTAACAATAATTTTTAACGATTATTCTTATAAAAACTGTAAATTTTCGTAGAAGAATGGATGTAAAGAAAATAATTGTCTTCCATATCTAGAGAAAATATATGAATGGTCACTAAATTTGCATAAAAACTTTATTATGAAAGCAGTCATTTAAGGGAATGGCATTCCATGTTCATATTTTTTTTAATAAATTTTTTATGAAGGTTTCGACGATGTAATTTTATCACTTCCTATTATTAATAAAAATTAAAGAAATTTATATCGGAAATATTCGAAAATTTCAAAAAAACAGTCTAGTTTAATTTTAAATCTTCATTTTAAAATTATAAAAATATCTTTAATGTGTTATTTCGTAAAAATTCATGCCTATATAAAGTTTCTTATTATCCATATGACAGGGAAAACATAAAGACTTATTTTAGTTTTTATTATCACGTTGTGTTATGAAACAACATACTATTAGTAATTATTATTATTCATGGAATTCTCTTTAAAAAATTTTAAAATAAGAAATATAATTTAAAATTAATCAATTCATCCTATATGTTTTCTCATTAGCAAAGAGTAACTACAGTTGATGATATTTTTAAAACTATTATATTTGAAGAAATGTAACTTTTTAAATTCATAAATAACGCCTATTCTTTGAATTTAAATATCGAATGTTATTTTATTTGAGGAAATAAAGCGATAGTGTTTTGATTTTCATTTCTCAGAAATCGATAAATTATTAAAAATTTAATTAGATTTAGCTAGAAAGAATATTTTCATAATCTATTTCTCTTTATCAATCTTTCCTTAGTAATTTTTCGGTCGTTTAAATTAGTATTATTGAAAGAATTTTAATAAAATGTGTCTTCAGTAATCGTTTTGCAAATCTAAAACATATATTTGGAAAGACAATGCTATAAATTTCTCGAATTTATTATTTCAAATGAAAATGTAAGTATATATTTCCAACGAATATAACAAAGAGCAATACATCATTTTCCAAATGTTTTCAAAGATAAAAAGATTCAAATGAATAGTTCCAAAATATATAAGTTTTTATATGATATGTAACTCTATTTCTTTCTAGCTTTTATTATGTAGAAGTCATTTTCATAATTTAATTCTTAGAAAATGGATAAAGATATCCGTGTCGAATATAAACCTTTCAAGAATGTCACCTACAATCCAATTTAGAAATACTTTCATTCGTATTAATAAATGTGTAAAATTCACTCTTTCTGTATTTCCGATTTATAGAAATTTGTACCTAGTAGGAGCAGTTATTATTTGTCAATTTTTGCTGATTCAAATATAAATTCAAATGCGTTAAAATGATGAATACCCATAATGAACAAGGTTTAGGCAACGAATGTCTTCGATTTTCAATTCGCACATTATGACTTCAGAACAGCGATTCTCAACCTGTGGAGAGGGCCCCCTGGGGGGGGGCGTGTAAACACTAAATGGGGCGCGATCATATCAAAAAGAAAATATTATTTAAAAAAATGATTAATTTACTGAAAGGAAACTGAAACAAAATACAGAATCAAAATATAAATTACACATTTATACTCATATAATACACTTATAAATAGGATTGTATTAGTACAGCACAATGTATTCAATAATTCACTTATCAATACAGTATGCTCTCTATTATCCGTGCGCGGATTATCCGTGCTTATTCCGGATTCCCCAAAAAATGTAAAGATAAACTTTTTCATGCTTATCATGCATGTAAAATCGATGTTGATGTTCGATCGAGAGATTCATTCCGTGCAACTAGTGAGCCTTGACGGCGGAGGCTAAAAAATATATTTTTTCTTTCTTCCTCCACTTGCAATCTCTACCGGTTCAACCCCTAATTTTTTAAGAAATGAATAATCCACTTCCTTCTAGCTCATTCTCGTACGAACACTCTTCTCCCTGATACGTCATTCTTTAACTTCTTCGTCCTCTTTCACTTTCGCACGTGTTCCTTTAGTTTTTGCGGCTTGTTTATCGTCAGTTAGTAGTGTGAAATTTTTTACTGGTAAAAATGAGTGGTGTGAAACGAAAACGAAACGTTTTAAATATTAAACAAAAATTAGAAGTCCTTCAAAAACTTGATAATGGAGAATCAGCTAGTACTGATGCAGAAGATGTACTAAATGAGGGAAATGCGATTTCTCATTCTGCTGCTCTACAATCTGTGAAAACTTTGTTAGATTATGTGTTGATATTCGACAAGAGATGAACAAAGAGCATTACCGATTTTTTTAAACAGTAAATGTTAAAAGGAAAATTCCTAGTTTGATGTTATACAGCATGCAAATGTAAGTAATTTTTATATTTTTGTACTGATGTTAATTTTTTCTTTAATAAAAAGGAGTTTTTGGATTATCCGTGTTTTTCCATTCTCCGTGCGATCCCTCCCGGTGATTAACCCGGATAATCGGGAGTGCACTATACTAAATAAAATACATTCTTACTAATTAAAAGTACAGTGTTATTGTATGAGAGGGAGCCGCAATGAAAATTATGATTGAAAATTGAGTCGCAAATTCTGAGAGGTTGAGAAACACTGACTTCAGAAGTGAAGAGTAATCTATAAACGTATTTAAAATTTAATTTTAACTTTAAAATTATTAAAAAACAACTAAACAAAAGTATTTATTGTTTAAGTTAAAAGTAAGTTGTTAATTTAGTATAGTTTCGCACCTTGCTAGAAGAAACTTTCTTTCTTCAAGTTAAAAATGTAGGTAGTAAGTAATTTCATTAATCAATTATATTTAATTATTCAAATTTAGCTGCAAACATCGTAGTGATGGATATATAAATCACTGTGCATAGTAGCATTAAACAGATAATCATGCATGTTACAAGTACTCTAGAATTTGCAAAATGTTAAATTCCCAACATTTTTATAATGAAAATAATTAGTACTTGAAATAAGTAGCTACTTTCTTTCTTTCAAAAAAAGCAATATTTCTTTCTTAAGATTACGCAGTAATAATGAACAAATTAGTTTTTTAATTGAAAACCTTCGTGCATAATTTAAACGTATCTTTTAATCTCTTTTGCAAGGGAAACACCATTAACAATTTAATGTAATTATGCGGCCTCTAAGATTAAAGAAAACTTTCAACATTAAGCAATGTATAGCTTTTTCAAATCCTCTAATCGGTGTTTATTATCATTTTTTTCCTTTCTTGAACTAAGTATAATTGGTGATGCGTTTTTCTTCAGAGATAAATTGCCCCTCCTGCCCGTTTAAAAGGGGCATTTGCGAATTAATTAAGTTTAAATCTGATGAAAATATTATTTTTGAGGAATAAAGAATTTATTTTTTTCTCGAGTGTTATTTCATAAAAATACCCATGGATGTATCGAATAAACTATGTGTTATGGAAGAATTTTTGCCTTCATTTTTTTTATCTTAACAATTATTTAATCAACTTGAGTTTTAAA
>BGPR01044250.1:0-12672 GCA_013235015.1 Araneus ventricosus | reverse complement strand
ACCTGATTATTAACGATCTTGTAAACGACCAATGTCATCTTCATAAAGAGTGAGGATAAGTTAATTATTATTTAGCCAGTTTATGTATATTATTTGGTTGGGAAAATTATGCTGACCACTAGGGCATTAAGCTTTTCCAAAATCCGCAATCAAGCAAAGAGCAAACAATGTGTAACGTGAAATGTTCAGACCAACGGAGTTGAACTAATGTATTCTCACAGAATGATGAAACGTAGGAACGAAAGTGTAAGTTCGTAGTCGTAGCGAAAAGTGTAAGAAGGCAGGGTGGATTTGGTTCCTAATAGTAGGGTTAGTTTTTCCTCTGGATTCGGGCTACTATCGAATGTGTAAGGTCAGTTTACTAAAGATGAATAAGACTTTTTGAGCACCTGCAGTATAATTAAGAGTAAAAACTGATAATTCGAGTTTGGTATCAGGATCAAGACCCTTAATTATTATTAGTGAGGAATCTAAGATATTACAAGCCAATAATAAAGGTTTTGTTCTCAATAAATTATCTAACTTTCAAAGCTAATGAAATCGAAAGAAATCCCTCCTAGCATTGCATTGATGAATTTTATCAGTTAACTACTGGCATAAAAGTCATTTTGTCTGTTTTGTAGAATCTCAGAAAAAAATTTAAATGGAAACCCGTTTCTTATATCCTGTGAACTAACTGAAACTTACAAATGATTTAAAAACATATCTTAAAAGATTATTTTTATGAAATTTACCAGAAACAAGAGGATGGAGTATGCTATATTAAACACTTAGATACAAGACATATGTTTACCACTAATACTTTTACTTTAGATTATCCTTCTAATCCAGTCGCGCTTGCTCGGACCTCTTTTTTAATTCATCTTGCATGCACGTTGATCACGACTTTCTTGAGTAGATTCTGCAAGTTCACCAGCTTTCCATTTATTTCCAATCTAGCAGACGAAGCTTCAGCTTAATGGAATATAAATTTCGCAGAGCACATTTACAAATATTTCGAGCAGAAATCTTTAGTCTTAGCACCAAGACTAATTTATTCTATCTCCAAAATGCACAAAAGGAGATAACTATTAGATTATTTTTCAAAAATTTATATCTGAAGCAAACCCACCTTTAATCTCGCAATTCAAACGAAAGCTTAGCGAGCCTAGTTGCACTAAACCTTTCCATTATGCTCGGCTTTGGGAGCTTAGCGGTACCTCGCATTTAATCACTACAGAATTCGCGGTCTATTTCTGCAGTGGACGCGGTTCGCTGAATACGCTCCTTTCAAGGTAATAGTAATATTGACATCAGGGCTGCTCGATTAGTTTATGTAGTCCGACGAGCCCTTTAGTTAGGTACTCCATCACCAACTGAACAAAAGGGTTTCCATATCCTTCGGCAGAGCACTGCATTATGTGAGGATGGATAATCAATCTACTTCTGACCATGATATCGGGGCTCTCTAAGATTTTCAGAAGCAATGGCTATTCAGTGATGCGTTCCCATTCGTCCTGCGAATGGACTGGATGCATAGATCCTTTACATTGTTGAGGATATCGCTCCATTGTTGTCAAAGGGATACTTCTTATTAAAGTAGGATGGATGGACGCTCTTAAAATGTTATTTACAAGATTTGGGGTTATTAATATGAAATTTCAATCGGTTTCAACCAACATGTCCCGTTGAAAAATATATTTCGTTTAACCATTGACTTGCTATTTGGGTATAATGAGATATTTGCATTAGATATGTTTTCTTCGTTCTTTTAGGAAATTATTATCATTTCACACAATTCAGCAATAAACAGAAGAAATTAAAACTATGATGTTTGGATAATTTCCTCTCCCATTTTCTACTTAATTTCTGCGTTGTTTGTGGTGATGTAGGTATAAAAATTGCTGTTGTCATTGAGAAAGGTGAAAAATATTTCATCTTCATTCTTGATGAAAATTTTTCTTATTATTATTTTTCGAATTATGATATTTTTCTTCCAACTTCCTTGAAACTTTTTATTTCCCACTTTTGGGGAGTTAGTTTCCTAGTATGACTTATACAGATTTAGTTTAGTTTAATTAAATTAACGTCCCGTTTAGAAGCAACACTAGGGATATTTTGGGACGGACCTCATAATTTTGAACAGCGGTCGGATGACGAGGACGACACCTGAGCTGGCACTCCCTCCCCAAACTTCCGCACCACACTAGCGGTAGGGCGTTTGACCCCCTACGTATGATTTAACGTGCAATAGTCCCACTACACCACAGATCTTCAGTGGAATCTGGTTTCTCATATTGAAATCCTTCGGCGAGGCCAACCCTTACCGCTAGGCCGCCGCTGTCTTCACGATTTATACAGAAAACATATTTTGCAGTCACAGCATTACATACTTTTAATTCCTGTACTGTTTATTACTAAATATTTATTTTAAGTCTATTATCATTTGTTCACCATGAACAATGAGAAATAAGCACACCTGCCTTAAATGAGTCGAGATGAAAAATTATGATTAGACGGAAGTTGAGGCAAGCTGACTCATGCACGTTTATAACACAAAAGAACATGGGAGAAGAGAAAATTCGACAAAGGAATTAATACATGTTTTTTCATCATAATATGTTTTCCATTCACTTTAAAGAAGTTGATGGTTGCATTCTCTCTGGCATATGACACAGTATTAATTGGGAAAATGCTTAATAATTATGTGCAAATTGTCGGGCGAACTGGATTTATTGTGCTGTATAAGAAAATTAACACTTTCTTTTTATAATTTACATAAGTCGGCAATATGTTCCATACAAAATACGGGCTTTTCTCATACACGTAAAGTGAATTAATTATTTATTAACAATTTAAAATATTTTAAAAATAAAATGATCAAAGTTTAAATTTAAAAAAAAGCGATTAGAATTTGTCTCCACATTAACTATCTTAATAGTAATTACATTCAATTGCGATACAAAAAGTTTCCTATCTATGCTAGGAAGAATTTTCATAAAAGATATCTAAGATAATTTTAGAAAATTTCTGATTTAATTTTGTTTAATATTTTGCGAACAACGAAAATATGTGTATGCAAATTTGGAAATTTGGCTATACCTTTCTAATTTGGTAACGAGTGCAAAAAATAATTTAATGGAGCCATTTCACGCAACGTCATGTTCACATAACAAACACAGCTAATCATACATGTAACTAACTGCACATTGTTATAGTCTTGTTCTATGAAATCACGCCATTTTTTTCCTCCTATAAAATACAGAGTGCAAGTCGCAAAGAAATTGGCACGGCGGACTTGATGGGTATCGTACAAGCGTGAATTGACTCCATGGTTTGATACAAAAATTGGTTCATGAAGCATTAAGCATATTTTTAAAAGAAACTTATTTAACTTCTTTAAAATGTTTGTTCGAACGAGATATGGACAAAGATAGAAAATAAAGAACTATATCCAATTTTTAACCCTTATATGCCCAATGTTGCTTTTAAGCAACATATTCAATTTTGTCTTCTAAAATCTAGGGAATAAGACTGAATCTCTAATGCTTGTCGCTACCAATAGAATACATACAGAAATGTTTATTAAATCAATTTAGTACATATAGGTGATAAAAAAATTAAAATAAATTGATGTTTTTCACTTGAGGCTGCATTTTTCTGCTTTGATTGTACGCTTGCGAATACTATATTTTTATTTTGCAATGTTGAAGGAAATTCCTCATACTTATGTTTAGTTATTAAAATTTATCTGTGTTTAATATTGCAGAATTTTATCAAGGAATTGTTTTTCTGAAATAAAACACAGTGTTATCAGTTGATAACAGGCTGTTTATCAGCCATAAAATGTGCTTAAAACAAATTAGGGTTTTAAAAAATATTTTTCCCATGTTTTATTCAAGAAATGAAAGTCAAAAATATTTTTAAATCAATTTTTTTCAAAAATCGGGCTTTAACGGGTTAATAAGTTTTGTAGAATTATTAGCTCTAATGTTGTAAGAAGTGTCATCCTTTCAAATCATTCTAAGATTAAACAGACTAAACTTATTCTTTGGAACTTATCGTTGAATATAATTTTGTTCTAATGCAAGTTCCTAGTGTACTTTAAATTAAGTATCCCAGGCCATACATTTTATTGGTCATGTGCGTAGGATAAATATTTTATTATTAGTTTGCTTCCATGCGTTTCTTTCGATTTAATGTTCATTACGCTGCGTATGTGATATTTAAATTTCATTTAGAAGCTATTCCTTTTCTTTGCCCCTTCGCGTTCAATGTTTTCGCATTGAAACCACGCATTAAGCAACTTCTAATGAGAATGGGCGAAACGCAATGTAATTTTTCTTTCATAACTTAAGAGTCAAATATATAGGGCAAATTATATAAAAATTCCAGTTCAATACCGTTAGTATTCACAAATATATCGGCATTGCAAGAGCTAAGTTGCTTTTAATCTCTAAAAGAAACAAAATGATGAGTGATCTTGCACAAATTGAGATTTTTTAAAATTGAATATTCGAAAGCAATATTGAATATTATGAAGTTTTAATATCCTGAATACTCATGCATACTTATAAATTACATACATAATTTAAATTGCATTTCGAGGTTAATTTATTCGGAGGGAAAATAGCCCGTTACCGTTCATTGATTTCACTGTGGAACTACAAATCTCTTGAAAATAAAAAAATGCTAATTTTTTTCCCTTTACATATTTATGACAAGCTAGATGTCTAATACTCATTTTTGAAATAAATTTAGTAATTTTCAAAACGAAACATGTAGTGAACTTGAAAGGGTAAAAGCATACTTCATATTCCTAATGTATGTAGTATACCGCCAGGAGGCACTCGTCTACTTTCTCTCTACCAGCTGACGTCATGTCACATGATCTTGGTCTTGCTAGAGACAGACATTGTTGTGCGATGGCGAGCGACAGAATTTGCGCCTGAATGATTTAACATGTCTTGATGTACAGGGCAGTGGCCGCCCTCCTACCCCTTCCGCTTATATCTGTTTTCTATTTAAGGTATCCGACTGTGTTCGGAGACATTTTTTTGAAAAATAACTTATATATATTTTTTAATGTTATTTTTCAACAGCATATGTTTTAAAACTATGAAAATATTGTAAAATTAGGCTTCCCAAATAATATTTTTTTAAAATTTAGAAATTTGAAGAAAAATGACTAAAATATTAGCCTTACGCTAACGGCCTTAGACAAAATCATATTCTAAATATGCATAAATCCTTGTAGGAATACATTTTTATGACAGTTATCTGTGCTATGCTCTATAATATTTCTTGTACTTGAAAATAGTTTTGCGATATAACTGAACAAAGTTACTAAACTGGTAATTTTTCATAAAAAAATGCTTTTCGTTTATATTTAAGCGCTTAAAAATAATACTTCATTTTAAAAGTGACCTTAGTATTTAGAGGAAAACGTCAAGCACATTCAATAATATTCATAAACAATCTCAGAAAATTTCATATCAATACTTGAATATCGTTTTGAGAAATCATTTTTACGGTCGATAGTTTTCCTCAAAAATATCATTTCTCAGAAAACACAATTAAAGTTTTCATATAACTTAAAATAATGCTAACAGTTCGGTAATAAAACAGCTGTAACTCCATTTGTAATTCATGTAGAGTAAAAAGTGAGACAGTTTTAGAAAGCTGGTTAAACAGACTACAAAATTAAGTAATAAAAAGCTTTTGATAATTTCATCAAAAACGACGATTTTAAACCAGTCGGATACCTTAAATGTGTGTGCCGTCTTAAATGTTGGTGTCGTCATCATTAAATTCGTAAAATATCAAAAGTGTGTTTTTCTGACTTTGTATCACTACACACGGGACCTCGGCTCCCATACTACATGTATTGCATCCAGAAATCAATGAATCTCGCAATGTCTTTGATATCTCGTGTATTTTTTCAGGAATGTAGTTTTGCCGTGCTTAGGGCTACTAAACCCCTTTTAGTTAATTATAAAAGAAACGCATTAATCAGGAGTGTCCTTGGCATGAAAGCCTCCAGATTATAAATGATAAGAACAATTATTAATTATTCCGTTGTCATGACTATAGGCATTTAAAAAGAAACATTTGTTGCAGGTATTTCTTCAGGCAGGGAAAAGTGTTTTAGGGCAGAGAAATAATCTTTACATTTAATATTTATAGTGAAAAATACATGAATTCGAGTGAACTTTTTCATCAGCTCGTCAGATTTCACTCGGCAAAAGAAGAAAGTTAATTTTAAAAAATATTGTATGGGCAGAACTAATTATCTAAGAGGCATAGTTATAAATCAAATGACATTAAAAAACACCTATTAGTACTCTTATAATATAACCATGTGAAAGCATTTTGAAGCTATAGCAGATGATATCACATGGCTGCTGCGAATTCCAACATCTTGGAATATAATAATAAATAACATCACCGAACTTAAATTTAAAGCTGTCTTACCGATGTGCTGAAAATTTTGTATTGGATAAATCTCATAAATCGATCTGTACAGCATTTATATGACAGCATCTCTCATTAAAATAAGCACGCACTAATCAATCGAAAATTTAGAAATGATATAATTTTTTTTTGACAAATGTTGCGCAATATAACCATTCAAAGAACAATGATTGTGAAAAATACGAAATATTCGTTTTAAACTTAAATATAAAAATTTCATTGAATATGAAATTTTAATATTCATTTCACGAAATCATGAAAAAATGTCTGCTTAGTATTTTCTTTTGCTTTAATAAATTAATTCAGAATTACTTCTCATCTCTTTAATGAATAATAGAAGAGAAATCATTTCATAATTTGTTTGATTTTTACATAATTTTTGTGCAACGATTATTGATTTACATTTCTTCTAACTGCATATTATAGAGTGGGTATTTTAAAATTAAAATTTATAATACAAATTTTCGAATGTAATTTTACCTTTATATTAACTTGCCTGCTTTAGAGCTCATTAATTTCTGAGTATAGATATCATCGATTAACGTAAAACTTCATCTAATGAAATTAGTTAGCTTATTCTGAAACGAATGTCAAAAATTCAATGCATAACTAAATTTTGAATTTCATAGAATATCATAATAAATATATAATGTATTATTTTGCCTATGGATGCTAACGTACATAAATGAGAATTCTAAAATGTGAAAAACCACACATTCTCGAAAATTATATAGTTTTTTGCTTCTCATTGATATGGACTTTTCATTTCACGTATCAATTATTCAAGTAATCTATGTTTCTTATTATAATAAATTAAAGCACAGTAATAATATGTGGATGTAAATATTCAAAAGACAAAGGAGTTAAATGTCTGATTTCAATGAAAATTATTCTAGAAATTCAATAAAGGTGAAATATTAAGTTTTGTGGCTGTTTCCAAAAACGTATTACTCTATCCAACAGTAAAATATTATTAAAGGAGTGGCAATTTTTTTGATGTTATTGAGAGATGGAGATTTTACAAAATGAGTCGCAATGGAACAAATACTATTTTGTAGATGACGAATGTGACAGATCCACGGAAAGAAATTTCAACGTGGCTATAAACAGTGCTCTTTTTCCCCATAATGATGCAAATGGTTTAGTCAAGAATTTTTAGATCTTAATATATTGATTTGCTGGGTTTGCGGCATCAAACAATCTAACACACGTTTAAAGAAATTAATTCAGTTTATTTACACCAAGCTTGTCAGACTCATGGTCTTCATGTGTCCCCAACGACTATACAGTTTGACAGCAACAGGTATTTGCTTTGGCTGCTTTTTGAACATGTGTTAGAGACCATCGCCTCGTGCCTCGAGACCCTGGGCGGCCTAAAATCTATTCGGAGTTCATCACAGAGCCAAGCCAGCGGCGAGTTTATGACGTCGAGTAGAGGGAGGGGCCTCAAAACAATTCTGCGTTTGTGGTTCTTATTGTCAATATCCACCACTGGGTATTTGCTGTATTATTTGGCAGATGCAAAATTCAAGGGGTAATATATTCAAGTTTTGAATTCCATCCCAAATATTCAATACGCGTTCTCTTTGTTGCATGGCATGCATGAAGTATGTAATGATATTCTTGCCAAACATTCTGTAGCATATATCTATCGATATGGCAATTCATCTATGGCAATAGCAGCCATAATATGCGCTTCCTATTCAGTGGTAGTCGTTGGACATGGAGGTATAATCACGTAATATTCCTCAAATGACAAGAAAGAAACCCACGAAGTGTGATTTGGGTTTATTGGTACCATGGTAACAGTTTTCTACCGATCTCAGCTTATCGACAAACCCACAGATAGGTTATATTTTTTATTAAGCTAATGCCTCCATGCCCAGCGACCACTAATTGAAAAGCCCTTATAATGGTTTCCATTGCAAACATCGTCAGAGACATGCGACAGAATGTTTGGCATGAATTGCATTACATGATTGATGTGCACCGTGCAGCAAGAAGAGCGTCTATCAAATACCTGTGATGTTGGCATACAAAACTCGAATATATTACTTCTTCCAGAATGTATGTCAAATTAATACAGCAAATATTTTTAGATAGTTGAGTTTTGATATCAGGACATACAGTTTGATTCAGCCAGTATTTGCGACCAAACCAATGTAACCGTACATAACAAAAGTTTGATGAAAATTTCACAAGTAAAGCTTAATTTCTAAATTTCAAATGAAGCTTAACTACTAATTAAATAGATTTAGTCAAAACGTCATAGAGTCATGCGCGATAAAGATTTGATTCCTTAAAATTATTTTGAAACAATCTAAGCACATTTTTTTGTCTTTAGCAAGTATGTTTTTCGTTTTTTCCCATCCAATTCCAGTTTCTTATTTCGTCCAATAACGTCTGAATGCTGAAACCTTCAAATGCATGAGGGTCAACATTCGAAAATTTGAATATGGCATTACTTCCAACTAAGAAGTATACATCAATGCGAGCTTTTGTTTACTCATAATTTAAGAAATAAGTCTTCTGTAAGATTTCAAGTTAGTGACGTTCAACTCAGTCACTTTTGATTAAAATTTCCCTTGAAATAAAGGAAAGTTGATAGCAGCGATAATATGCCAAGGAAGGAAATAATTTTATCATCGTTCTTATTCTTAGCTGTACTGTAAATTTCATAAGTCGAGGGAGACAGTAAAATAAATAAGAAAACTAAGTTTCTACAAAATTTGAAGCGTTATGTGCTGCTTACGTAAATCTAGACTTTGTTTATTTATTCTGCTAAAGAATTTCAATCTGACGTTACTAACTCGCGTCATTTCTAATTAAAATTAAGTTTACGCATTTTAACTATTAGAAAAACGCAGCTACAGTTTTAAAATTTAAGGTGGAAAGTGAACATATTTTAGATGAAATTTTGAATATATTGGACGAAATCTTACCAAAAGATGTGTTGGTTTTAACTCCACTGGTTCAAGCATGTCTTGCCATGTCTTTGAATCTATGACTCTTGAAAAGGGGGAAAATGGCATTTTCCCCTTAGCACCTGAAGTAGAAGCATCATTTGTCCTCAGTATATGGGTGTAGCAATTCATCAACTTGTTGCCAAAGTTCCTATCGCTCTACCAATTTTTTAATAATGCTGAGGAATAAAACAACCAGAGAATGGAACTTAGAGTCTTCTTTTTCCTATTCTTGCTCCATCCCCATCGGAGGGACACCGTGAGTTCGCGGAGGAGAGGCTGCCGTATAAGTAAGCAGGCTCTCGTCAACCCGATGGCACAATAATGGCGGTGTGACTCTTCGGGCCCACTTCCGAAGAAGGGTTGTACCCCGGTAAAACGGGGGGTTGCTGCATGAGCCGCTCGTAATGGGGGCTATTATGCAGGAACCCACAGTGCCCGACTATCTGTTGCGGCAGCCGGTCTTTCAGTTGTTTACCCAGAAGCTTAGGCAGGGCGGGGTGATGCTTTTTTGGTCTATTCTTGTTCCATATCTATGTTTTGCCTAAACGCATTAAGTAAATGGTAGAAATACCAAATATTTCATGTATTTTAGTTATTTTATGTATATTATAATTGAATACCACTTACAATATTTCTAGTATGAGAGAAAACCTCCGAATCACAGATTATCTATTTATCATACGTTTCTAATGAATTCGTGAATCAACAAGCACGTTAATCAAGTGTTATGAGCATACGTTAATTAGTGAAATAAGATTTATTTGCCCTCTTATAAAATTCTTGAGCGATTTTCGACAATTATTTCATACTTTATAATATTACCTAAAGCTTATTTAACTTCTGCACACTTGTGCCTCTGTCGTTATAGTCTTCTTAGAGAGTTATCCAAATTATTCGTTATCAATTCTATTAGCAAAAGTTTTCAATTACACAAGAGAAAATATCGAACATAATTCTTCACATTCTCATTCTCTTCTTGTCATGAACAAAGTTATACATTTAATTGTCATTTATTGTAATTAGCTATAATTTTAATTTAATGATTATTCAGATCTCAAATTTAAATTTCACAACAGATAATTCGCCTTTTTACAAAATTATTCTAGAATAATTCAAGTCTCGAAGAATATTTTAAAACAGTCTTCACAAAATATTTACAAAATCACTCTTACGCAGATTAAATTTTGACTGACTAATCGAGTGTTTGATCAAATATATTCAAACGCGTCGGAGTTAAACACAGTTTGTGGATTTCATATGCACCTTGAGATAAATTGTGATTGCCATGTGTGCAAGCTTCTAATCTATTCCACTTTATCATCTGGTATATAGCTGTGTAGTTATCTTCAAGATTACGCAGATGTGTATTCGAATAATGTTATAGAGTTCAATGAGGTGCTTATTACAACAGCGAAGTTTAGATTTGGTACCTCAGCTGTTGGTCTATCTGAATGGATTCTGCCTCTTCGATCTGTCTAAGATACCATCTTCTGAAATCTATACTGCAAATCATCCCTTTGCAGTTTACTAGACTGAAAGGAAGTTTACTGTTAGACTGATTCTACGTGTTTTCTAGCCAAACACTTTATCATGGATGAATAAACTTGCATACATTTAAAGTTTGCATAATAGAATCCGATACGAAAATAAAGAAAAAGTGAAAATCAACTACCTAAACGATATAATAACTTAAAAATCATGGATTATTAAATAAATTCTAACATAATATCGAGTTCTTGTCAGGATTCGAACTTGGTTATTAATTTTATATTAATAATAACGCATAAGCATACTGTGTCTCTAAAAAAGGTAACAGCATCATATACACTCCTGCTAAAAAAATAAGCAACAAACACGAAAAGACGCGGTACACATGCAAAACGGTGAATTAAAAGACACAATTTACATATGAGGTAGAGGTTGCATCGCCGAATGCAATTAGGCAACCAAAATTAGCATGAAACGCAATCCCGCGGTCACACCGCAACGTCTTGAAAATGGGCTTGCCAGACCTATGCTTCAGTTCGCAAGCAGCGATAGTTCAGCGGAATCCGAGATATCCAAAGCGGAAAGCATGAGTAGAAGAAACCATTTTCACGATGAGATGCGTTGGAGGGCTGCCGGTATGTTGCAAGCTGGAGAAAGACAATCTGATGTTGTCCGAGAGTTGAATGTGCATCGTAGTGTCATCCATAGGATGTGGAACCATTACTTAAGGGATCAAAACTCCAGTAGAAGACGTGGGTCTGGACGCCGGAGAATTACCACAACGGCAAACGATCGCTACCTGTTGCAATGTGCCAGACGTCTGAGGACAGCAACAGCTGACGTCGCAGCTCTCTGCTGCTGCAGGAAGAACCATATCCCGCCAAACTGTGTCGCGCAGACAGTTGTGAAGGAGGACTGTTCGCATGACGACCAGTTGTTTCTGAGCCTTTGTCCCCAGCGCACGTCAGAGCGCGGTTGCATTGGGCCCCGTGAACATCGCAGTTGGACACCAGAGAAGTGGGGCCACGTGCTGTTTATGGACGAGTCTCGATTTAACATCCAGATTGATTCCCGAATGGCAATGATATGGCGAGAGCCGGGAACACGCTATAGGGCACCAAACATCGTCGAAAGAAACCATTACAGAGGTAGCGGGTTACTTCTCTGGGCAGGAAATACGGCTGAAAGAACAGCCGAACTGACCTTTAAGTGTTCGCTGGGGGTTCCGTCACAGTGGTCCGATATCGCGACTTAATCCTACACCCTCTTGTTCGGCTTTTTATCGCTACAATGGGTACCGACGCGATATTTATGTTCGATACCGCCCGCCCGCATAGAGCACGATTGGTGTGGAGTTATGTGGAGACTGAAATCATTCCACAAATATCGTGGCCTGCTAGATCACCGGACCTGAATTCCATAGAGCATGTATGGGACATGTTGAGATTGCAGGTCACAGTGTGACGCCAGGCACTCTACAAAAGCTCCAACACGCTTTATTTATTATTGGGCATTACTGCCACAACAAGCGATAAACGACACTATTGGCAGCATGCCTCGCCGTTGTCAAGCATGCATTTCAGCTAGATGGTATCATACCCGTTTTGAGCATGTGGTTCCCATTGCATATCCTGACTACCAATTTGTCCGTAATATATGTGTTTTTGTTTGTCTTTGTTTTATTGTTTGATATGTGGTCTAGTAATATCACACCTACTTCGTGTACAACTTTCACGCAATATCAATTAAATAGTTTTTGTTTTAT
>BGPR01044248.1:0-12674 GCA_013235015.1 Araneus ventricosus | reverse complement strand
TCCGGTAATACGGCGGATCCGGCATCATTAGACGTCTACCGGATCCGTCACCAGTTTGCCGGATCCGATCACCGGTTCCGGTAAATTAAAAAAATACATGAAGCCGATTTCTTGAAAAAATACTCGCGTTGTTGCAAGAGTAGGTACTTAAATGCGTGGTGTGTACGAGTCGTTCGACGCTGACTCACCCGCTTCACATATAGACATTCTTATTGTTCAATTGATAGATGAATTATGTTTATGTTCCATTTACGAGTACGAGAATGATTTAAGTAGATAATTAGACTTAAAAATGAATTGAGTAACGATCCATATTTCTGATTTTTCTTTATAATACGACTTTCTTCTTACATAGTGACCGAAATAACGTTTTAACTTGTAAGTAGGTACCTATTTGTGTTGCATTGCAGGTACTAGTCTAAAAGTTCTAAAACAAACATGCCAGTTTTGAAACCAATTCAAAATGAAAACAGGAATATTAATACAGAAATAAATATACTTACAGAATAAAAAAAAATATGATGATGATACAAGATGAATTGATGATACATATACTACGCCGAAAAGAAAGTTGTAAGACTAGAAATGAAAAATATCTTAGAAAGAGTTGTTCAAAATGATTGTTCTAAAGAAAACGTAGATAATATAGTAGAAAATAACTCAGATTCATCGTCATTGAAAAGTGATTTGACATTACAGAAAGAATTACAGATGCAAATCCAGCAAGATATGAAAACCTAGAGCATAAATACAAAAAAAAAGAGAAAGATTATGAGAAAACATTAAGAAAGGAAATGACTGCATGTGAAAGTGAAGGAGTTGGAGGAAAATACTTGTCTTTTATTCATGAGTATTTGTTGACAATAAATCCAACAAGTGTAGAAGCAGAAAGGGCTTTCTAGGCCGCTGGTTATATTTGTAGCTCTGTAAGAAGTCGATTGACAGATGACACAATTAACACCTTTTGTTTCCTATGATAATTTTTTCAAAACCAAAGTGAGTTTTCTTAATTGTTTGACTTAAAATAATAATTTAAAGTAAGTATGTTAAAAAATACGAAGAAGTTTTAAACTCGTTATTGTATAATTGTGCCATTGATTAAACAGATTCATGATGACTGTCATAATTATAAGAATGAGACTGCTTGGCGTGCCTAAAATACCTAATTATTGTGATCTCAGTTGATAAGCTTGATTTAGTCATATTTAATATAAGTTACTTACATAATATAAGTTACATTACAAGTTATCATTGATGTCATTTGTGAAATCTAGTAAGTGAGACTGAACTTAATCGCCCGTCATTATCTAATTATTTCTAAACTAATATAACAATTACAATTTAACTAGTTACACTGTACTAAATTTTTATTGTTGATTCATACGTAAATACTGATTAATTATAACAGTGTAAATAAAGTTGATTTCATAAGAAATTAACGCTTTTTTTATAAACTTCGTAATACACTCACTTTATCATCTTTTATACAGTTGATTTTGGAATGAAAAGGCAAAATAGTTTTGATGTGTCCAATCCGGCTGGATCCCATCGGATCCGACCGGATTGAAATTGGTGCCGGATTGCAATCCCTAGTTCCAATCATAGCTGTCTCAGGCAGTGAAAAGCTTCCTCACTGGATAATCCTTTTTCAGCCCGATCGCTGTCACTAGGCTCTTCCTCGTCGTCGCAAGAGTCTTGGCCGTCGATGGCACTGGCAATGATTTCATCGTCTGCCAGTACTTGACAGCCAGGATAATCAACATCACATTCGAGCCAGTCTTGAATGCTGTATTTGCCGCATTCTTCAAATCACGAAGAAGACTCTTTAATAAGCCAAACCAGGTCTGAATTTGAAATTAGCCGACTGAATCCTTTCGGTTAATCGATGTTTCGGATGATCGACATTCGGATAATCGATGCTTTACTGTATTAGTTTTATGATCATGGTGAAAATAGACTTTATTATTTTTTTCGTCGATCAGACTTTCCCCTGCCTGGACCCAACTCATCTAATTCGGAACATCTATTTACCTGTAATAGAGACTAGCAGTACGCTCACGGCGTTGCCCGTGGACTCAGGGAAAAAAAAAAAAACCACCACCCACAATGACACGAAAAAGTTTTGAAAACGAAAGATACACATTATTGATTTTCCCGCTTACTTTTTTCTCGATAATGACATTTTAACTGCAGAAAAACAGTACAGAGTACGTTAATCCAAAACAATATTAAAAAAATTGCAACGTGAAAATCATTATTAGAGGCCGTCCATAAATGATGTCACACTTTTTTTCAATAATTTTGACCTCCTCCCCATTTGTCACAAAGTGTCACAATCTTACCATACCCCTTCCCCCCCCCCTGTCACATGTCACGCCTCTATTACATATATTACATAAACATATTTGCAGTTCAGAAAAAAGTACTGCGTTATAGATCATATTTCAAATTTTTTTTAAACTTTAACTATGTGTTTTAATTACATTTGTGAGCATACAAATAATAATGATTATATGTATACTTATTTTGTATGAAATAAGATTGTTTACAAAAAAAAACCTAATTAATATACAATAGTAATAAAATATTATATAAAAGAGCAATTGAAAACAGTAGTATTTTGAATTTGATATATTTTGCTTTTAAATCTTATCTTTACTTTAGGAGCACAAAATACTCTTAAACAGATTGAATTAAAAAAACGCCTCAATAAAATCAACCTGTTTGTGCTGCTACTAGTTCTTCCACTCACCCAGGTGGGGGAGACGTATCTTTGTTGGATATTTTGCTGGTGTGACAGAGGGAGTTTTCTTTAATGGTGACTTTTAATGGTAATGATCATCCATTTCATACCCCTCCCCCCCCCCCCTTGTCACATGTCACGCCTCTATTACATATATTACATAAACATATACTTGCAGTCTAGAAACAAAGCACTGCGTTATAGATCATATTTCAAATTTTATTTTTAAACTTTAACTATGTGTTTTAATTACATTTGTGAGCATAACAAATAATAATGATTATATGTATACTTATTTTGTATGAAATAAGATTAAGGTTTACAACAAAAAAAACCCAATTAATATACACAGTAATAAAATATTAATATAAAAAGAGCAATTGAAAACAGTAGTATTTTGGAATTTGATATATTTTGGTTTAAATTCATCTTTACTTTAGAGCACAAAATAATTTTAAACAGATTGAATTAAAAAAAACGCCCTCAATAAAATCAACCTGTTTTGGTGCCACAGTTCTTCCACTCACCCAGGTGGGGGACGTATCTTTTGTTGAATTTCAAGGGTGTGACTAGAGGGAGGTCGTCCTTAATGGTGAAGAATTTCTGCTGCTACCAAATTCTCAGAACCTACTCTAAATGGAGTTTTCGAAAAGAAATGAATATAAGTGAGAAAAAAAAATCACGTGAAAAAATCCCGGATTAAAAAAATACCCCCAAATTCTGGTAATTTCAAAATAACTTCAAAATTTAATCGGCTGATTTTAAATGTTTTTATTTTAACCAAAATGTGTGATGTCACACTTCTTGTTACCCCTTCCCTTCCCCTTGTCACAAACTGTCACAATTTCATGATCCCCCTCCCCTCCCTCCAAGCGTGACAACATCTATGGACGGCCCCTTATGCAGCAAGCAAAATATGCGAGACAAATAAACACGTTAAGATAGTGCCAAAAATAATAATGGAAGTCATTCAATTGAAGGTTATGACGTCACCTGCGCTCTGCACCTTCAGCCAATGAAATTGCTAGCAACGTTTCAGAGAAATGTCGCCGGAGGAAGCTTGCTAGAGGAAAAATATCTTTCAAATGACCAGGAAAAAATTAATTAGAAAAAAAAACGGGAAAATATATTTTAAGAAAAAAAATCGAAAATAATACTGTTATTAAAACGTCGGATGCAGAAAATTTAAACACAAATGTAAAATTTCGATGGCAAAACTGACTATTTTTTAAAAATTTCTCAAAATTAGTAAATTACGTTTGAAGCTCAAAACAAATTTCATTAGAAAGAAGATTGTTTGTTCTATCCGATGGTGTATCAATTTTTTTCGAACTAAAATCAGAAACGATACTATGGACAAAAATGTTTCAAAAATCACCCAAGAAAGCACAAAACATTAAATAAAAAATTTCTAGATTAAATTTAAAAATTCGTTCTTCGAGGTGCATTAAATCTTCCTGTGTGAGAAATTTCATGGCTGTGAGTGCGATGGATTCGTCTGGACATCGCGCACACGCACCCACACAGATATAAACATTGCCTTTTATAAATATAGAAGCATCTCCCACAGGAGGGTACCGCGAGTTCACGGATGAGAAGTCGCCGGATAAGTAAACGGGTTCTCGCTTTCCCTGGAGTATAGCAATAGTAGGGGTCGAATTATCTCCCACCAGTGATAGTACGTACCTCCTTCGGGAGGGGTCGGGCCGTGGTTGGTGATGACTGTTAGGATTCCTGCCTGCAGTTACTGTCATCCAAAGGCCCCGAGTGCTAAGGCAAGCCGGTGGTAACTCTGTTTAGGTAAAGTATTAGAGAAGCATATGATTTAAAAATATGAAACATTCGTTTAATAAAATTGCGAACTAAATGTGATTAAATTTAATTTAATTTAAAATGAGTAACAAAAATCATAAGAATTTTTTCATGAAAATAAATAATTATAAAAGTATTTCGCTTTGAACGCCTCGAAATTGCTCGACTCTGTGTAAACTGCAAGTGAATATTTTTCAACTGAAACTGTTGCAACAATCTGTTATTCTTCTAAGTACATTGCAATTCTAAATTATAAATGATGGTTTTTCCAGAAAAATCAGTCTCTTAACTTCACATAAAGGTCTTATTTTTTCCCAGTCTAAAAATGATGCACAAATATTTTTAGAATCGGAATAAAAATTCATCATTTTTCCTCATGAAAGATATTGTCTCTTCTAAGACCTGTTTCTGAACTTTTTGCTGTCCACTGCAATCAACCCAATAATTTAAATTTATTTTCGGAAATAAGACGAGGAAGGAAAAAAACATCTTGGTAATTCAATACTTTAAATTAATAGTGGAATTTGAGACATCTCAGATGTTGCCTGTTTCTGAGAAGCTATTGCATAGAGAAGTGCAAATTTGCTCTGAAAACTGTTATGAAATATATTTCCATGTCTGGAGGATTTCGTTTGACCTTCAGGTTCCAGAATAACTTCTAAAAATAAATATGCTTTTACATAAGCAGAGCAATAATCAATTGATTGAAAGTTTTGAAGATTTGCGATTAGAGCAATGCAATTCTTTTATTTTTAATTGTTCTCCCAAACAAGTTAAGCGATAAGCAATTTAATTTTAGCTCAGAAAATAGATCCTTTCGTATACCACAAAGTATTATAAAACTGGGCGAAGTTTTTAGATAATATGTTTCTCCCTACCATTCTAAGTTGATTTTACTGTTTGAGAATGAAATACATAGCAATATTTTTCCGATTTCAGCTCAAAGCAGTCAAATTTACAAGCGAGACCAAGCGTTTATTGGAGTAATGTATTGAGTGAATAAAACACCACGATGATCTGGGAGAGTTGTGAATCCGTCTTGGATCAAAGATCCTCACGTTGGAGTGGTGTGGAAATGCGAAGAGTGTGGTGCCTGTTCTGGGTCGTTCTCGTCACCTAAACATTGCTCACTTATATGCACATCAAAAGTTAGAAAGGAAAATGCCTTCACTTTCATTTAAAATAAACTCTTTTTTAAAGTTAAATCTAATTTTTTAAATACAAGCTATTTTTTCTTAAGTAAAATCGGGACATTTAGCCCAAATTTGGGACACTTTTTCAAGCCATGGCAAGCAATCGAAATTTGGTACTACCCCGACTAACACAGGATGTCTGCTGAAATTTGTATTATAGTTCCCGAAGTTATTGCTAGAAATTATTAAGAATTCTAAGAAAAGTAATGTCAAACCGTCAGCGTAAAAGCCATCTTTAGAGTCTTTTAATGTTACGAATCGGAAATGCTTGGCTGCTTGACACAACAAAGGCTCAGTCCTTTTTTATAAGCTTTTATTCAACTTCACTGTCGTGTCCTCAAATCTTGAGATCGATTTCTTACCCACTTCCAATCGAGCTACAGCCTTTAAATTTAGCACAGTGGTGTGTTTCCGGTGACAATACAATATTATGCAAAAAATTTGCAATCTATACCTATTTTAAACCTAACAAAATGATATTAAAATTTTAGACCTATATTTGAGAGATAAAGTCTGGAAGGTGGTAACCTCACGTTACGTAGGGTCGTAACAACACCACGAAGCTAACAGAGAATACGCTATACTTTCGGCGTTACACCGATGAATGACTTAATAGCTCGTGTTTCTACTCATCTTGGGTTTACTTTCTATCAGAATTCGCCAACAACCCGATTTTTTTCACTTCGTGTGCGCCAAACGTTTCGCACTCAAAGCAAAAAGAAAAAGTTGTGTAGAGATCGACTCTCTTTTTTTCCTATTACATTGTTGATATAAATTGTAAATTATCGCATAATATATTACGGATTTATATTTCAGAAAGTTAATGTCATCAAATCATTTTAAAAATGTAATTGTACATATGTATGTAATAATTTCAATATGTGTTTATATTGGAGAATTCAATAATTGAATTTGGCTTACTATGCCTAACATGTCGTGTGCATTCGTGTCAGCCGTCACTAAAAAGTAGAAAATAAAATAAATAAATAAAGAATGTTAAGGTATAAACTTTTATTCATGCGAAAAAATGAACGCAAAAGTAAAAAATAATTTTTCTGATTACAATAAAATGCATGGTTCGAACAAAAGCGTGGGCGCCTTATATAGCACCTTATATTTTTTGTATATTTTCTTAAACAAATGGAATATTCCTAGAAGGTAAAGGCGCCCACGCTTTTATTCGAACCATGCGTTTTATTGTAATCAGAAAAAAATTATTTTCAATTTTTGCGTTCATTTTTTCGCATGAATAAAAGCTTATACCTTAAAGAAATTTTTTTATTTATTTTTCAACATCTGTTCCGAATGAAATTCTCAAGTGTAAAATACACGGAAAATGCCAGAAGGGATGACACTACCCATTTTTATTTATTTTGTTTGGAAAGAAAATTAGAATAAAAAAGAATTTTCTTTGTTGTTCCTGTTTTGTGTTATGAAGCGTTTCAAAGATTTTTTTTTCTTTGTTGAATCCTAAATTTATGCTGATTAACTTCAAGTTGACCTCCAAAAGATAAACAAGTTACACACTCCTTTTTAAAACGTTTTCTGAGTTCTGCATCATTGAATCAAACACGCATGGAAGGCGTTTTTACAAATTAAATTTACTGGATCGTTTGGCATTCGATTTTGATGGCTATTTCTTCTGTTAAATATCTTAAAAAGAGTGTTAAACTTTATGATAGGTTCAAAAAGCTTCACAAATAATAAAAAATGGGGAAGGGGTTAAAAACGAATAGCTCGACATTCTGGATGAAATTCTCACACCGTAAAGCATTAAACAAAAATTTTACAACCAATTATTATAAGTAAGTCAAATAATATGAATCTGCAATATACTATGCATTTTCTGGCAACAGCATATGGAATACTAAAATAATGTGTCAGTTGTGATTTTAAATAAATTCGATTAATTATTTTTCTTAAGAGGAAACTGAATTTTTTAATTAGATTCCCAATTATGAACTTCCCAAATATTTGCGTACCAGAATACTTTGTAAAAAAATAAAATAAAATTTTGATTCGAATCTATATTCCGAAATATCATAGCACGATAACGTTTTAGCTTTGATTCGTCTATCTTTATACTGTTTTCAAAAACTTACTTTCAATTACACTGGACAATAAAAATTTTTTTTTCGTGTTGCTTGAGAAAGAAAGGGTTATACCTATGTATTTTTGTGCCCTGATTTCGAATCTGTTAACCGGTTTTCTCAATCACCCATAGTTTTTGAGCAACGTAGTAACTCTTATTATATACATTAGGAAATCATATTCAGCTTGCAATATTTACACAGGCGTATTAAAATTTTACAAACCTTCACTTTCTTGTGTACTTGGCCTATCGACTGTGCTTGGCTTGAGGAATATCCATTTTCAATGTCCAAAAATAGTCGGCTAACATTTTGGGATTCCATTTCCCTTGGTAACGAGCTCCCATATTCGGGATAGCCTGATGGAACTGTTCACCATGCTCGTCGCTTACTGATCCAAGGTTTTCAGGGTAGAATTCTAAGTGAGAGTGCAAGAAATGGATTTTCAACGACATGTTGCATCCCATGGTTTTGTTGGCCTTTAAGCAAATTATTGACGATTTGCCTTAGTTTTCCGCTTTGTGATTTCCGAGAAATTTTTTTTCTAACTCCTTAAACGATATCCATGCTGGGGCTTCCTTCTTAGTCAGCTTACTCTCAAACACCGGATTTCATTAGTTGTCTAAACTGAGGCCCAACAAATATGCCTTCCTTAATTTTTGTTCCACTCACTTTTAGAAACTTCAGACGCAAGTACTGAAATCCACTTCCTCCACAGTCCATCGCTTTAACAAAATTCTTCATCAAACCTAATTTGATGTGCAATGGAGGCAAGAGAATTTGTTCTGAGGCATATAGTGGTTCGTTCTTTTCATTCTTCACACCCGGTATGAGGAATTGTCGCTTGGGCCACACTTTCTTGATGTAGTGCTTTTTTTCTGTCCCACTGGCACAGAAAGAAAAAAAAACTTGGTATAGCCTGCTTGCAACCCAACTAAGACGGCAATCACTTTCAAGTCGGCGCTTATATGCCAAGAATGCTTGCTGTACTCAATACTGGACAACATATGCTTCAAGGTTTTGTATGTTTCTTTCATACTAACGGCTACATTCTACAGTAATTGAAGGGAAATGGTTACCATTGTGTAATAGAACTGCTTTTAAGCTGATCTTTGAAGAGTCTATAAACAAACACCATTCTTGAGAGTTATGTTGTAGTTCTAGAGCCTTAAACGACGAGTCAACATCATTACAAAATATCACATCACCATCTTGGCAGAAGCTTCCACGTGCTGCCAAGCAGAAACATCTGTCCTTACAAAGTGGCTCATGAATTGAATCTTATTTGCGTTGCAGGACTCTCGATCCAAAAACGCCTTTTATAATTTTTGACGTACAGCCTTTTCTTTATTAAAATTATATCTGTAAGAGCATTTCAAACCCAAACATTATCTTCTTGGCCGGCAATTAATTTTTCAGAAAGTATTTTTGACACAAGATCCGACATGTTTCAATGACATTTTCTATGTACTTGAAAGCAATTACGAGTGAGTGATGCTTTGACAATTATTATGGTTTTTTTCAGTGCTCATTCGGGTTCAGTGATAGCTAAGGCAAATTATAGATTCTCAAGAGGGCAGCAAAAAGTATCCTGGCTGCGACATTGAATCAAATACAACAAAGAAGGTGGACAAGGTTTTAGTGAGTTCATATTTGCACAATTGGAGGGTGATAGACAAATTCTGATTGGGTTTTCGTATTAAGAGCGTGAAAGTACATAAGAATTATCTAAATCCTGCAGACGGCGGAAATGGTTGTTGTCGAAATTAATTTATTCTTGACGATTTTACGCAAATATATTTAAATATCGTTTTAGTGGTTTAAATGACAACTGTGAAATGTATAAATATATTGAAATATTTTTAATGTTTATTAAATTAGACAATAAAACTTTGGAAAAAAAGATTGCATTTATGAAAAGATAAATTTTACGTTTTAAAGTAAGTGTAAAATGTTTTTTACTGCGAATATATATAAACTGTGAAAACAATTAATTTTTGAATTCTAAAGTTCTAAAGCCACTGACTCTTCTTAGTAGAACCTATTATATTTCTTGCAACTTCCAGTTACCATTTGGACTGAATTTTACATACAGGAAGGGGTGTTACAATTAATGATCTTATGGGCGCATTTCAGAGTTCTGGCAGTCATGGCTCAGTAAATGTCATAAACATCCTTCTTCTACTTTCTCCTTTGATGGTGACTCCGCCCAGCAAAAGCTGGAGAACTTTTGATCGGTGCTCATAATTCATTTGTATTTGGTATCTCTGGTTCAACGTTCTGTATAGAGGCGGGCAGACGATTTCATCGTACTCAACGGTATCCACTGTAACTTAGCGGTGGTCCCATAACGCTTTCTCTGTATATATAAAGAAAAGGTGCTGTTTCCCTCACCCCGCATTGGATAGTTGAAATTATTCTGGAAAGTCCTTTTCCCAAAGTCTGGGTCATATGGTTTGGGAAGAGGTTTTACAAGGTGAAAAAAATATGGAATGACCTCAGCGGAAGACTCTATAGACACATGACCAAGACGACTTGCTTGCTGGCAGACTTATTGTAATTTGCCAGAAAGACACTCGTTGTTACGAAAAAGAAGCCATCCCCGTTCAAGGGTTCTAGATTTAGACCCATGGCCAGATCTGTGTCTGACAAAGGCTGTGGCCCGAGGAGCCAGTGGATATCGTTGCTGCAATCCTCAGGAATTTTCCAAAATCTACGCCTCCTGTTGTAATCTGGAGAATCTTGAAGGAGGCAGAAGATGTGAACAGCAGTGGAATTGCCTTTACAAGAGGTATAAGAACTTGTTTCCTACTAGTGACTCAATTAATTCGATGGCTGCAATGGCTCAGCAAATTAATAGGTAAACCAGTCATCCACCATGCTCCAAGACGCCTCTTGCAAAAGAAAAGAGACAGGCATGGGTATAAGGATGGTGTCTTGAATAATAGAAATCATCAGGACCTTGTGACACCACCTTCTTATTGCTTGTTAAGATGGGTCGACACGTTTCTATGTTGACTACAGGAAGTTCATGAGATTACGATAAGGATGATTTATCCTTTTGGATAGGCAGCACCTAGATTAATTATGCTTTGAGACGGAAGCCAAAATGGTTCTCGACATTAGACTTGAAAAAAAATGGATACTGGCAGGAGTCGAGGATCCAGCCTGAAGATGATAAAGAAAATTCACCCACTGGACAAGGACTCCCCTGGCAATTTAAGGTAATGCCTTTCGGACTTTGCTTAACGCCCTGCCACATTCGAATGATTAATGGGGCAGTGGCAAGTGGACACATTCCAGCCACCCTTGGTTATCTTGATGACATTATTGTAGTAGGACGAACGCTGAACATCTTAATAATACCAGTAAAGAGTATTTCCAGGACACGCGGCTAACCTCAAGCTAAGTCCAAAGAAATGCAGATTCTTAGAGAAGAGTTTTTTTTCTTTATCTTGGACACCAATTTTGTAGACTGAGTTAAAATAGGCAGAAAGGCAGGCAGTAGTAGATTTGGGCTCTGAGTCAGAGACAGTACGATCTAGAAGTTTCCTTGGACTTTTGCACCTGTGCAAATCGTTTGTGAGATTTCTCACCTCAAGACCCTACATATAAACTAACTGAAATAGATCCAAACTTTCATTGGATGAAGGGAGTAGAAGTCTGCAATGAACTAAAACAGGCTTTGATAACGTCCCCTGTCTTGACCTATCCCGGACTGACAAAGAGATTTATCTTGGATACAGGTTGCTAGTAATGTGAAATGAGGAGCCATTCTCAGAAGGTGGAAATGAGGTGTATGTCAGCTTGCTTCCCAGCAAAACTTGGGTGGCAGAGAAATTATTGTGTCACGCGTAAAATTACTAGCAATCAGTAAAATCTATAGAGCATTTCATCACTACACTCTATGGACGTAAATTTCTTCTCCGGACCCAGTCAGCCTCCCTTGGAGATGGCTTTTGAATTTTCCCCTTAGAGACAGGTGGAATAACTCATGGATCCAAAAGACTGCAAAATCATGACTTCGAAATCCAGCATCGCAAGGGACCTTCACGGAAATACAGATGCGCTCCTCTCCAAAGACCTTTAGCCAAGAGAGTTTAAACATTGTATTTTCAAATGCTGCAGAGAAAAGTTCAGGAATGGAGCAGGCATTTCGTGGCTTTAACAACCCCTGGATGCATATGATTAAATGTCAGGTGTTGGGGTTCAAAGGCACAGCTAGAAGATCCTGCTATTAGGCTGTTAATTCTGGAGGGGAGGTGGGAATTCTGGAAGATCAAATATCCTTGGCAAAAAAAGGAAATGCTCCGAAGGAAGCCCCACTATATAAAACAGTGATATGTTAGGCTCTTTGGGACTCACTTACTACACCTGGATGGTGGCTTTACTATCATGAGTGGGAGAGTGAGCAGTGGGCTCTTACTCCCTTTGGCAACTATTCTCAGAAAAAGCAGAATTCAGAGTTCTGCGAGAGACTCATGAAACTTGGCCGCAGTGGGAGGCCATTTGGGTGCCATGGCTTTTGCCCCAGAGCCAAACCAAGGAATTCTATTAGGGATGGGCACTTTGCGCAAAACATCCCAGAAAAAAATAGTTGCAGAAGAATGCCACTTGCCCGGGGCAAAGGACCAAACAAAATAAGGCCGTTTTACAGCACAATGTGGGCTTGCTGAAAGGGTGGCTTTGGATGTTGCTCTTCCTTATTAAAAGGGCAATCAAATATTGCTAGTGATGGACTATTTTACCAAATGGCCAGAGCTGATTCTCTGATCAGGAAGCCTCAGTGTGGCTGAAGAACTTGTTCAGGCAAGTTTCATGATATGGCGTACCTAC
>BGPR01044247.1:0-12674 GCA_013235015.1 Araneus ventricosus | reverse complement strand
AAAAATAATGAAATAGGCAATCCAAGTAAATGGAGTTTTCAACAATTAATATAGCAGCTTGGCTGTGGACAAGCTTTAGCCAGGTTAAATTAATTTTGCTGTACAAACCATCCCTGTTACTATTGTTGTTGAAAAAACAAACAGGGTAATTTACCCTAAAATGAAAGTATTTAGAAAGAAAGTCTTATACTAATCCTAACAATAAAACATAACTGTATTGAAACGACTAAACTTCAGGATAAAATATGTAAATAACATTATATTGCACTAAGATATTGCACTAAATACAGTAAATATATAATTCAATAAAATACCGATACTTTTCATTAAACATAAACTAAACTGTGTCTCCTCTTAAACTTACCAGAATTCATCTCTTTCAATATAGCCCGCCATGCACATTGACATCACATATTGCCACAACTAAAAATCTTACCATGAATCAGCATAATTGACCAAATAATATAATTAATTTTTGATATCATGAATTAGTAAGATAAATATATTAAAATTCTCAAAACCATATTAAAAAATGTAATACATTTAGTTATCTAGAAAATATTAGAAAATAGTTAAAAATGTCTATTAAAAAGGAAATATTCACATGAAAGATCCTGGCGCCATCTATGTAATAAATCTGAAACAAATAACTCAATAGCCAAATTTGAATTAAACTACATATTACGAGTAAAATATGTGAAAACACTATCCCACTAACAAAGAAATAAAAATATTCTTTTAAAAACCAATATCAGTGATTTATTTTAAATGACCTAAATATTTCTTATCCATATATACTCTTAGAAAACCTATAGGCATTCCATAATCCAGGGCAAAGGAATAGAAATTTCTTATGTTCTTAATTCTAATATCAATGTCTGTTACTAAATTATTATTTCTAATTATATAATTCTTTACTAAACTCTTGAAGACAGAAATGCTAAGATTACTATTCCAAAAAGGAAATTTATTAATTTGAAAATTAAATGCATTTCTTTTATCAAAGATATCTGTTACTAATTTATTATCTATGATTTTAATATCTAGATCTAAAAATTCTGCAGCTAATTCATTGTCATTAGTTTTTATAAGTTTTAAATAATCAGGATAGAAGTCAATAGGTGGCTTAAGGCCAATTTCTTTATTGAATAATATTAAATCATCTATATAGCGGAATATTATACTATGGCTATAATTAGTCAAATCTTTCTCATAGTAGTGAAGATAAATATTTGCTAAACTATTACTAGCTCAGCCTCCTTGAGGTAATCCTTTAATTTGATGGAAAATCTTATTATCAAAAAAGATATTATTTTCTTTTAGAACAAGATTAAAAAGATTTTAAAAATTATTAATGTTAATATCTTTTTTAAGATCATAATCTTTATGTATATATACTAGGGTATTAGTTAAATCTTCAATATCTATACTATTAAATAAATCCTGGAAGTCAAAAGTATGTACACTAGTTATTTCTACATCTCTAATTACATTTAATATCTCTACACTATTATTTACTATAATTGTATCTTTTTGCTTATTTAAATTCTCTATCACTGTCTGTATGTATTTTTATTTAACCTAAGTTCTAAAGCAAAGCTCAACTTCAGCTCATTGCATAGACGGCAGAAGTCCCTGACTGAAAGAATGTGTCTACTCGACTAAACATTTGTCCAAAGGCGTTATTATACAGAGGAGAGACACATACCCTTCAGAAATATAATTCACACTAGTCTGTTCCAGTATACTGATTCATACACTTTCTCCTAAATACAATACTTTACACGATGCTAATTAATTTGTCTCCTAGTTAGAATATTAATGTGACAGATTCCAACCAGGGAGACTAATGGAATACATGCATATGCCACCGCCAATATTACTCTAAATATACCATTTAAAATATGGCTATACGTGGCTAAATTCTTCAAAGCCTACATAAAAAAAGGTACAATACAATCAGTTTAAAGTTTAAAAAAAATAAAACTTGAAATCTAAGGGTTAAAACGCAAGGACAAAAAAAAGAAATTAAAAATATGTGTTAACTTGAAATTTTGTGAAATAACAAGTTACTATTATAGTTTATGTTACTGGAACCCTTTAGAGAAAATAATCTGCTGGAATGCTTCATCAAAGCAATCAAAAAGTTTAAGATGCTGGTTATAAGGATTATGCGTAGCATAGGTTCTCAACTGTAGCTCTTGTAGATATTTCTTTGTAGTGTTTAAAATGCATTTTAATCCATGAAAACCACAAAAGCCATAATTTATCTAAAATATACGAACAATTGTTTGCAAATAATTTCCAATAAAACATAAATTCGTCTGAATGATAACATTCCCATTCAGATCCACATGCAGAATGCGGTGCTCCCCATTTAACGATTGAGCGATGTTGAAACGACTTGCATCTGAAGACGTAACGAGAAAGGATCCAAATTTCAGATGGCAACACAAATACGGAAATGTTTCGGGAAGAGGCAGTACTTGTTTTAAAGGAAAGTTTCTCCAAACAACCGCTGTGTCTCTCTACAGCTGTCATTCCCCGGGCAACATAAAAAATGCACATTATCTTCTTCGCTAAGCCTAAACGCTTTCATAGAGATGAATACTTGAATGTTTGTTCTCTGGTTGTAGGTTACGACTTCTTACATTTGCCACATTTTTTCTGACTCTTATTGAGAGACATTAAACGACAACTTTTCTGATGCAAGAATTTATGTTGGTTAGGTAATGCTTTATCAAAGCTTTATTTCTTGCTTCTTGACAGTTCTGTTGTGTCAGATTCATATTTATTTATTCAAATTGAAATTAATTTCTCTTTCTTTTATTATACAAAATGGATCATTTTTAAGAAATAAAATAATTTTTAGAATAAACAAATTTAAGAACCGTTTTTTTTATGATCGTTTAAAGATTAATTTGTCTTGAAGAACAGACACACATTTGCGTTATTTTATTTGGAAAACATTTTAAAACTCTGCATAAAGAGTCAATAAATCGATTTGAAAGCGAAGAAAAGAATTTAAGATTAGTTATTTCCATCGCGTTAAGAGGTTCTGAAATTTACAGTTCAAAAAATAGCTGGTCTGGCACAATCTCAATGAAAAGGATACTGTTTACAATGATTGAAAACTCCTAGCCAGTGCTTATTTCCTGAATTCAGTTATTAAAATTAAAGATTTGGTATTTCTATAAAACACAAATATAAATCTTAGAAAATATCAGCGTAGTCCAATTAAATCCAATAGATTTCATTCCCTTATAAAATCCAGTGCATAACGCTGCTCAGCAAAAAAATTTAATTTAAAAAAAGAGACAATTCATAGATTTTATTCTGCTAAAAACTAAAATAATAGACAAAAGTGATAATTAACATTAATTTTTGTTTTATAAGCGTCGACTCTGGAGAAATGGAATACAGTAAATGCATGGATGTGAAAACATTTTAACATTATACAAAATTAAACCTTATAAGATTTTACCTCTTCAGCTGCTCACCAAACTGGGTCTTAAGACAATTTTCATAAAGAGCATGAAACATGAAAGTGAAAGAATCAAGTATTTGGTATCAACATTTCCTCTTTTAAATCAGGAAACGTTGAAGGTAGATTTCTTTGCTTGCCTCGGAAGTATTTCAATAACAAACACTTCCATGACGTATTTCATCTGACGAGAGGGCAGAATGGAATAGTTTGAAGAATGTTCAGGATTTTGTAGAACAAGCGTGCCCCCATTTACAAATATCTGGTGGTTGAGAAGCTTATACACTACCACATTCTTGGCGTTCACTCTCTTTTTCCAGTATTAACTCGATTTCCTCACAGAGAATTATGTAAATATCAGCGATCGTGAGAGACTTCTTAAGAATGCCGCCGCAATTGAGAATTGGTATGAAGGGAAAAGGAGGCAGGCAATGTTAGGAGACTATAGCTGGACAAGTGAGAGACTTTCCAGATAAACAATACAAGCAGCAGGTCAAGAGAAAACGCCTAACTGGAAATTGCAATAAATTTTGTTATTTATTATCTGTTTATGGGCCTGTAATGATAGTTTGAAATAAAAATTTGTAAAAAATGTGAAGAGGGTTTTGTAAATTTTCCCTTGTTACTAGTAATTGCATATCTCTTATTTGAAATAGTAGAGCTAAGGATTTAGTGATGTGATAATATTTTATTCCCTTATTTTCATATAAATATAAATATTCACATTAAAATTAATGAACAAAGACTTAATGAAAATTTTATGAACACGGTTATTAAATCCAATTGATACTCGAAGTATTATTCGAACCGTAACTTAATAGTATAAGATTGCCAAAATATAGCCTACAAGTTTTCTCATTAAATGTACGGATATATTCTGCATAAATATTTAAGAATAAATTTCAGAGTTCTTAAAATGACATACACACGCCATCTTTGTACTGTAAAACAACTATAAGAACATATTCATTTTTCTCATGTTCAAAAACAATAATCAGTTTAATCAAAGTACAGGTAATTAATGGAAATCTAATAAAAGCATGCTCGTACACAAGTTCGTGTAGAAAAGGAAATTAAATTTTCCTAAAGATATAAATAATTCGCACCCAGAATGCTTTTCATCGATTGAATTATTGAGGATTTTCTGATTACATTCAATGCAAATTCTAGTTCCTTGAAATATATGTAAGAAAAGGCTACACAGAGCTTTCATTATATATATGTTCCTATGTTTTCCAACGCTGAATTACTTACAAATGGAAACAAAGTCATGCAAACAATATCGACCTATTTCGACGTATAATCGAAACAATATTTAACACGTATAATCGAATTTAATATTGAACACCTCCGTAATAAATATATGGAAGAAAGGAACCAAATTACAGAAAAATGAACTCATTGGAGAACACAATAAAATGAAATGTCGTAAATATAGCAACCATGTATTTAATTCCTAGCACTATAAATAACTAGGAAATAGCTAGAAAAATTGTATTGATTATTCGTTTGTTTTTGTTCCTTGAAAATCAATGAAACACAGACGGAATTCTACTTATCACAATGCAATAAATTATTTAAGATTTTTAACAGAAGAAATGAATAAAGAAGAAAACGCATTAATATTTTGGATGGAAATTGTTTACTTTTACTAAACCAGAACATTTTCATTTACACTTGTGTCCAAAAATAATGCACAATTTTGAAGATGCTACAAAATTGAGCATTATTTTTGGACACCAGTGCACTTGATATACCAACACACATTGCTCTTCTAATCAAACATCTATAACTCGGAATAAAAGTTAGTTAATTATCACAAATTTACATGGAGTCATATATTTTCATTATGTCGCCCTGGATACGATAAAAATCTGAAGAAATCAAAATGAGATTTGGATTGACATACTAAACTGATGTTCATTACTGCAACAGAAAATGTTCGCAACAAAAAAATTTCATTTGAAATGTTATGACGTCTAGATATGTCATCAATGGTTGTATATCCCCCACCCTCCATTTTCGAACGAAATCGAAAAAACACTTCTACTCTGTTCATTTTATATGGGTACACCTTGTAGAAATGCCCCAGCCTCAACCACCTATCCAATTTCGAAAGTTTTATTTCATATGAAAGCGTATGACGTCTAGATATGCCATCAAGGGTCGCCTGCCTCCACTTCCTGCATTTTCGAACGAAATCGGAAAAACTATTTCCTGCTGTACGTTCTCTATGGGTAAAAACCTTTGGACAGTTCGCCAGCAAGAACCACTCGACGGTTTTCGACAATTTTTTTAATTGAAAGGTTATGACGTCTAGATATGTCATCAAAGGTCGTATGCCCCATACCAGGCCCAATTGTCGTAAGAAATAGAAAAAAAACATATAGAGAATATATGGAGGAGAAGTGTGTTTTCTATTTCGTTCAAAAATGGGGTGGGGGCAGGCGACCCATGATGGCATATCTAGACGTCATAACCTTTCAATTAAAAGAAATTGTCGAAATCCGTCGGGTGGTTGTTTCTGCCGAACTGTCCAAAGTTTTTCCCCATAGAAAATGTACAGTTGGAAAGAGTTGTTTTCGATTTCGTTCAAAACTGGTGGGTGGTGGGGGGCAGGCGAACCTTGATGACATATCTAGACGTCATAAGCTTACATATGAAATAAAAATTGTCAGAATCGGTCGGTTGGATGAGGCTGGCGGACTCGATGAAGAATTTTTTACCAAATTATTTTAAATATATAGATACTTGTTATATAGGCCTCTGATGTCTATTTTTCAGGTATATACAATTAAATACAGCATTAAAATTTCTGTGTCTATATTTACGAGAATGCTTAGTGTTTATTATTTGGTATTCTGTTAGAAATCAAAGTAAAAACATTATGAACTTAAAGAATAGTATTCTAATGATCTCAGAAATGTTCCCGAGTGCTCATTACAAAATTCAAAATCTTCTACTCCATGCATTTTTGCTTGGAACATATTTTTACCGTATTATTCTTACATGCTTGACGACCGAAATTCTTTTAATAAAAGCAGCTGACGAATATTAGAAGGTTACCATGTTTAGACTGTTTAATAAAAATAATTCTTATGGAACATCTTTACAACTGCTACATCTTTTACCTACTCACCTTGTCCTTATTGAGTTGTCTCACGTATGTTTCCATATGCATTGATCTTCAAAGTATGTTTCTGCATCTTTCAAAGATCCTGCAGAAAACTTATTCTCATAGAACTACAGAATTAGTACACCGAAAAGTAATTCAACTGCTCATATTTGTTACAGATACGACGACTGTCTATCAGTAGGCGTGTTCTTTGTGATATCTCGTAAAGTTGTGTTAACCTTCGCAAGCCTTGCTTATAGTTTGGGATATTACAAAATGAGTATGAATGCAATCAAGGTTAAAATCACGAAATGTTTTAAGAAAATTAAATTTCTATGACGAGAATGTAAATATACTACTGAATTCTTTTTCGCTTGTGTTAATCATTAATAAGCATAACTACTTATGTATCTATAGACATATTTGAGGGCAGTTTTTTAGCATGTTTTGACGAAAATGATATAAATTAAAGTATATATTAATTTAAAGTATCTTTCTTTTAAAAATACTTTCTGTATATTCTAATGATTCTAGAATTTAATTAATTAGCCTTAGAGGATAACAACAGAGAAAAATTTGTCCCAGTTGCATTACATGTTAATGCGAGTATCGTTAAATATATTCATGAGCAGTGTTTTATTTTAATCTTTTCTCGGTAGCATACTAGTAATTTTCAGATGAATAAAGAAGATTAAAATATCTTTATTATAAAAGTAGATTATTATCTCTCCATTGTAAGTAGATAATTTCTGGTTTTGAATTAGAAATTTATCGATAATTTAATATTTTTCCTAGATGTAGATACAGCAGCTGACTTTTTTCTAAGTTAGATGGGTTAATCATATTTTTCAGAAAATGGTTAAATCCATATATTAAGATGATTTTACATATTTAAACTTTACTCAAATTATATTAAACAAATATTTAAATCTCTTTCCCACTGAATTAAATGAAATGAGAAGGAATTGGAGAATTTTTCCTTAATATTTTCAAGTATAAAAATTCAAATATAATGTATGCATATAAGATGCACCCTGAAGCTTAAACTCAAAGTTAGGAAGTAAAATGAAAAGGATAGTTCTTCTCCACTTCTGAAATTTATTCATTTTAAGTTCACAAATATTATATCAAATAATTCTTGCTAAAGCAATCAAAATTCGTGTAGAAGACAAAAAAATATTCCTCTATAATGAATATTTTATCCAATGAATGTACATATTTAAAGACTAGCGACAGAAATAGTTAGCAAATTAAGAGAATATTTTGAAAATATTGTTATTTAATGTTGTAACGGGATATCCCTTACGTTATATTAAAATAATTCAAACATAATTCTAGAGATAATTGAAATTATTCTCTGAAAAATACGTACTAGAGACGTGGTCGATGGATACAAAGCAATTATCACAACTTTATTTAACGGAATAATAGACTAAATCTTTGTGCGAGAAATAGTGCTTTAAATTTTCCAGCAAATTGTAAATTGAAAAAAGTCTGATTAAACAAAAGGAAAATGCGACCTGGTTACCAAAAACAAGATATAAAAATACTTATTTAGGATCAAACTTTTATTTCATTATTCAGTTTTCTTTTTCATTTTCTTTTCATAATATTTTTTTGTGCCCAAACATTTAACAAAAATGTTGAAGAACATATATTACAACAGCTATGTAATACGCAGATTAAATAACACTTCTAATTTTAATTTGTATTCTCTAAATTGGAAACGATTTTAAGCTCACTCAAATGAATCAATTAGCTTAATCTGATTAGAAGTAAAAGAACATAGACAGACAAAAAAAAATCAAAGCGTTTTCTCAAGCCAAAGTGGCCTAATGGCGTCTGGGCTGGGCTGGATGATTCCAGGTTTTAAATGAAGTCCATCAAAGATCCGCCCTGCATAGGCCTTCTGTGCATTATCCCAGATTTTTAGAATTGTATTTTTGTAACCTTTTCCATCTCTCTGCCTTCACCATTATTTGCTAGACAGTTAAGTATCGTCTTCCGTTGTCTCTTCTACTTCGTGTCCGCCACACTGTTTAAATAACCAAAAGTTTACAGTCGCAGGGCATGAAGTGGTGTTCTGTTCTGTACATTATACCTGCATATTTACGGATGTATGATGTCATAGGAGCGCGCTTAGTTTGGATTTCGATTTTTGTCTTATCTATTGTATCATGGAGAAACCAAAATTATCTTTATCTCGAATTCATCATTCCCTTTAGAAATATCCGAATAGTCGTAATTAAAAGATAACTTTGGTTTTTTCAGAAGCAAGCGAAGTCACGTGACGCTGAGAGCCAATGAAAAGCGACCTCAATCCAAAGCATAGTAGGATCCGTAAATATGCATTATACATGCTATCGAGAGCCGAACGTCCTCCCGTTGTTGAGGAGCGGAAGTTTCGAGAGGCAGATGCCGGCTCAGATGTCACATTTGTTCTCTGACCCGGCTTAAAATTGCGGGGCCAGTTCCAAATTAGCTCAGATGTTGCTTTTAAAATTAAAAAAAAGATATACTATTTTTTCAGTTATACAAATTTATTTGTCATACAATTGTTTCTCTAATTAAAAAAAATATTAATATAGTTAAAATATTAATATCTTATAGTTAACGACGTTGATTTTCATTGATACATTAACCTCAAAGCAGGTTTTCATTTTCCTGCATTATTTTCACTTAGTAAAATATTTTCTCGCACCAGCTCAAATTCATACATTTTAAATGTAATAAATGACATTTGCTTTTATCTTTGCATTCTGAATACAGATATTTAGTTTAATTTCAATTTACCATTTAATAATTTGTCAAACATTTTTTTTTTGTTTTTCTTTTAGCTATTTTGATGAAGAAAGAAAAAAATTATTATTCACAAAAATAAATATTTGGAAAATCCTGGATATCCTTTTTAAAGGATATTTTTTAACTTTTTTCTGTAGAGTTTTTTTAAATTAAATTTCGATAGTAGATTATTTCGCTTTGCTTTTCAAAGTATCATATTTTTATTTAATATATAGTGTGTAATCACTTAAATATTTTATAACTGCCTAATTTGTTAATTTTTAGTGTTAAATTTTGCTGCGAGTAGAAAATTTATTCAGTACACTTAATATTTAATTGCCATATTTTGCAAACATGGTAATAAATAGGTAATTAATTTTAACATAAAATTCAACTTCCAATAATTTCATATTCTTCAGCCTCATCAAATAACAAATGTCAAATTTTATATTGTTTTGCATTCTAAACGAATAGTTTAACAGCCATGAAGGCCGGTACTCTAGAGGATTCAGCTGGTCAAGAAAGGTGGCTAAATTACAATAACACATGATCTATTGGATACGTATCAATTTATAACTCGTTGATTATACAAGGAAAAGTTGAATGCCTGACTTTATGGATTAAAAAGGGTAACAAAATCGTTAAACTATTAAATTTGAAAAAAAAGACATGAAACTCATTAAAGGGCAGTTTTCAATAAACTCTTTGTGGAAACCATAGAAGCCCCCAAAACAACATGGTCTTTTAAAAATGAGAGGGGTAGAAGGAGAAATTGTTTAAACTTCTTTTTCGCACATTTAAGCAATCAATTACAGACAGTAGTTTCGCTGAATAATTTAAAGCTCTTTTAAAAGACGAATAGTTCTTTGGAAAGTTTCATCATTACCAGTATCTGGGAAGGATTCATTAAGAATGAAACTAAAATTTTCAGAGTTGGCGAACACTGTTTCGGTGGGAAGATCGATGCACCTCAATGAGTGCTTTAATGATGTAAGGCCATTTTCACACACGCAGTACTTAAGTGAATGCATAGAAGGCAAGCACTTTCTGGAATTTTATTTCATGAATATTTTTCTAAACGATCAACTGGTGATGTCAAATTTCATGAATGATGTGCTCTTGAGACAAAAATATTTGGGAGATAATAATGGTACTTTTAAACATTATGTATAACTGCAATTTTAGTTGAGAAAAAGTACATTTTATTAAATATAAAAATACATATTTTCCAAAAGCCATGCTATTCGATTCTTAATTAAAGATGGGTTGAACATATAAACAGCGTATTTCTGATAATATTAGCTAAAAGTAGGAAGTGTTTCATCTTATAAAATTAATAACGCATTATGTTTTTTCGTTTTCGTGTCATTAATATATATATATATATTTATTAAATAAATATAATTATATATTATACATTAATAATTATATATTTTTATAAATTACTTTAATCCACAAGTACGACATAACGTAAATTGTCCTCTGTAGTTATTAACTGTACAATAAGATTCATACAGAAACAGTAACGTAAATTTATTCTCCGTCAACACAATTGTTATCCTGGAAACATAAATCATTATTTAATTTTCTGTCCAAGAAAGAAGAATGTAAATATATTCGCATTTTTATTGCTAATCAATTTAAAATAATACAAGCGGTCGGTTGCTTGGCCATTCGGTGAGAATTAATTTGTACCATAAACTAATTTGTCTCATCTGTATGCTGAATTAAAAGTAACGCTGTGCCACATTATGAATACCGATTAAAGAAACTTACTGTAGGTACAAAAAAATGTTATTTAAGATAGTGTACCTCTGACGTATGGCAGATATCTTAGTGTATATACAATGATGTTGAATTCCGAAGTCGAACATTTCGTATGGTTTAAAGCACCTATCTAAAAGAAATTGGATTTATAGACTCACACCTAGTAGCACAAAAGTATTGGATAGTATTTATACTGAATAATATGCAATCACAATATCATAAAAATAGTGTAGTATCTCATGCTACTGGGTCGCATATTTGTCACAAACCTTTTCTACTTTTTAAGTGAATTAATTGAAACAAAAGGATACAGCAGATAAAATATGCAACGCAGATTTAATGAAATACAAATTTACAATAGTATAGCAACCCACTTGCTTGAATAATAATATTACTACAAACCGACGCAGTATGGCAGATGGAATAATGGCAAGTATCTGCATCAGTATTTCAACAAACTTTAGGAGCATTTAAAATAAGTGTTCAACGGTATTGCCATCTGAAACAATACACGTTTCTTATGTCAATATTATGCAACTGGGTTGGTATGCTATTGTAAATTTCTTTTTATACATTGATGCATTTACTGAAAGTATATATTTTTATGTTATCAAAGGATTGATTAAAATTAAATAATCTGGTTTTTGGTCGTCATTTAATCATGTTGTTACCTAAATATTTTAGTCTTCTGGAAGAAATACTCGTACTCGCTAATTACGAAACAATTCTAAAAGGAATGAAAAAAATCGTTTGACCTTTTCACATTGTGACTTAATAGATTTACCATGTTTGTAAAAAATGCGGAATAAAATTAATTATTCAAGCTGATGCATTTTCACTATATTTTATTCATCCTTTACCATCCTCTCACCGAACTTTTTGGCGGTAAATGGGGACGTGTGAATGTGGACTTATTTAATTAATTCATTTTTGTAATGGTCTTTCCCTCTTTCCAAATTGAGTTTAGCAAGCGAGTTTATTATACTGAAGCTGAGACAATTAAAACAATGCAAATAACTGAAGTTTTATGTAAACAATATTTCCAAGATATACAATGCACATTAACTTCGATTAGCCTAAAGGTTTCAGTAAAGCGAAGGCTGAACTTTTTTTGTAAAAACAGTGAGCTTCATTAAGTTCAGCTCTTTTCTCGAGCTGGGTATGTAAGATGACGTATAGCTTTATCATAGAATTTCGCCATTTTTACTCTAAAGCGATTTTCCTGTGTTTCTAAAAGTGTTTCCATGGAGTTGATACGAATTTATTGTTGCAAGTGAATAAAAAATTAAAATAAGATTCAATTGAAAAACCATGCCATTTTACAATATAGTCATGACTTATTTTTCAATTTATCATTAAATCTGCTGAGTGAACTCAGAAAATGAAATAGTCATTAAAATTCTTGCCTGCAGAATGTGCATCTTTCATCAAGTCATTTTTTTAATTCTTGATTTAGGATGAGGAAGCATGGATAATTAAATGACATGCATATGCTAAAAATAAGAATATTCCACAAATATGCATTTC
>BGPR01044246.1:0-12674 GCA_013235015.1 Araneus ventricosus | reverse complement strand
AAGGACTACGAGATTCTTGCCAGGTGGTTCAAACTAAGGAGAGAAAAAGAAGAAGAATGTTTCACTGCTGGTCCAAAGGTTCAGTTGATTAACGAAAATCAACGAAAGACGGTCCAAAGGTTCAGTTGATTAACGAAAGTCAATGAAAGACGCTTCCACGAAAAACACTTTAAATTGAAAGTGTTATAAGTACTTGGACTTGAAATTATTTTTATCTCGAGCAACGCCGGGCATATCAGCTAGTGTATAATATAAAACAGAAAATACATATGTCTGTCGGTCACAAGAACTCCTCCTAAACGGTGAACGGTAGCACCATGAAATTTGCACACGACATTCTAGAGCACATTTCTAGGTCAACGGTGCTATTTTCAACTTTCAGAACGAATTAGTTCTTAAGACATTTAATTAAATAGCGAAAATTAAGCCATTTTTAGCTAATAACTTCTGAAATATTTATGGTACGAAAATTATTTTTACATCACCTTAAAGAGCAAAAAATTATCTTTTTAATGATGCAAATTTAACTGTTGTACAATTTTTTCTCTAACTGCAATTAACTTTTCAAAATTCATTTTAATCTCAAATTGCAATAATGCTTTTATTGTTATAAAATAAAATTCAACCTAATTTATTGTTTCATCAAATCCTTTATTTACGTGTTTTTACCACTGTTAAGGTTAAGAAAAGATTGCTTTTTTTTGGTCAAGATAGACTTCTTACTTCCGCTGTTATTTTGTGGCATGCACTTAACTTCCGTTTTTATTTCGCAGCTTTTAATATGCACTCAAATATCCACTGACGTTAGTTCAATACTACGCGATGTTTCGTTTAAATTTCAAAAATTTTTGAATTATCCTAATCAGTGTACGGCGGAGTATATGAGTGTCTATTTACTTTTACATTTTCTATATTTTAAAAGTTTGTTTTTGGCATGGCAACGTTGTTTAAAAGGAGTAGAAAAATTCTTTTCCATAATTTGAGTTTCACTTTGACTTTATTTATAATATTTCTAGTTGTTATTTTAAAGGAGTATTTATATTTAGTTTTTTAGAAGAGTATTTATATTTAGTTCATAGAGTAGCAAACACATCCTTAGAATAGGTGTACAAGGAATAATTTGCAGAGAATTTCAAACATCCGGATAGGTTTTGAAAAATTGAGATAATTGAATTAAAATCATGCCTCCAAAGAAGCGGGTTTACTTTGTTTAATCTTCGGTTGGGAAAAAAAGGACCATTTATTCAAACCATATTGGTTATAAGGCGATAAAAAGGCTATATTCGAAAGTTTTAATTCAACAAGAAAGTATTCAAAGAAGATTTACGTTTGTTGGGGAAAGTTGGTTATAATATTTTTAGGGGAAAGAACAGGAGGCCGGTATATGAAAAAATATGGATCTCGAGCAACTCCGGGTTTTCAGGTAGTATTATTATAAATACGATTAATTTATTTATCTTTTTGAAAGAATTATATCTTGCCCTTAAGTAAATCTCATTTCAATGAAATGCTTTTTACCAAAAGAGTTTTTACTTGCATTAAATTATCGTTTAGATTCTAATTTAACTAATTTTCTAACTCAAATGACCCTTTTCAAGGATGAATCAGAATTTGACAATTTTCAATGAACTCACAAATACAAATATACAACATTTCTTAAGTTTTTTTTTTAAATATTCAATTTTTTTTTACTTATATTCGGTTTGAAAAAGGTTTGCTTATATATTCTATGTCTAAGTCCAGATTTAATCTTTGAATGCAAAGGCACTGTTTTATTTAGATAACATCAAGATTTGTATTGGCTGAGGATTTCACTTCTACACGAAAATGTATTACATAAAGCGAGATTTACAACAATTTAGTTAACTATACAGTTTCCTGTTTCTATACATACAGTCTGTTACTATGTATCGTGTACATGTGTACTGCTCACTCACCCACACATCAAGTACATGTGTACTTTATCACCGCGTATACCCCAGAACTCCGAGTGTACATGTGTACTTTATCACCGCGTACACCCCAGAACTCCGAGTGTACATGTGTACTTTATCACCGCGCATACCCCCGAACTCGGAGTGTACATGTGTACTTTATTACTTTATCACCACGTATACCCCCGAACTCGGAGTGTACATGTGTATTTTATGACCTCGCATACCCCCGAACTCGGAGTGTACATGTGTACTTTATCATCGCGCACACCCCCGAACTCGGAGTGTACATGTGTGCTGCACACACACACACACGCACCACAATGTATGTAAAAAATAATATAGATAACTGAGGCTATTGACAGCTTTCTACACATCTACACATTCAGAATAGAAAAAAAGTGTTCCTTTGAAAAAAAAACGAACAAAAGTCTTTTCATGCGTTTCAAAGATCCCTGTCGGATCCGGAGGTAAAATATTTCTTTCACTTCTCCGCCGAATATTTCTAAGATGTTCCTTTGCCTTCACTGATAAGTCTTTGAACATATGCATACTCAAAATTCCATATTTTGAAGTCGAAGTTTCTCCGTCAGAGAGGGATAGTTTCCCTGTTTGTCATCCGAGCGAAATATTCCCTCGAATTCTTATCCTGAACTTGCAGCAAAAGAATTGGCTGCTGTTTCCAAAGAAGAATGCACTAGTATCTCTGTACATCAGTTTTCATGCGCAACAAATATAATAAAATGAAATATTTAGATGTTACTAAATATTTCATAATTCAAATGTATTTCAAGGGCAAAAATTTCTGACATCATGTATGCTTACTCTAGGAACAATTTGTTCATCCATCTTTTCAATATATGACAAAGCTATTTTTATTTTGTCGGTATTAAAAAAATTCCCAATTTCAAATCTCTCGATAAGTTCATAGATAGGAAAATTCCAAACTGCTAAGTTAGTATCTTTTTTTCAGTGTTCGCTCGTTGGTCACCTAGTTTGGTGTGCACTTATCTTTTGTCATTAAGGGTTGGGGTTTCTCTAACACATCAGTGAAAAAAATCGCGAGGCCTTTACACTGGATTTTCTCGCATACTTCTAATTACGATACAGACAGGCAGACTGTTTTCTCGTTAGCATATTTATTCCGTAATTTGATATATCTCTACAATTTTGATATAAATACCACATTCTGAATATCGACTATTCTCCCCGTTTGTGTTTTTGAACTATTTTATTCACATACATACGAATCGATAGACAGTGTTCACTTTGAAGGATTTGGTCAAAAAGTTGATATTGATTTACAGTTTTAATGTAAAGAGTACCAAGTTTAATTCATCTGGCTCATGATCGAGTTTACATGCACACAGATATAATTTCAAAATTAGTTTTATCGGACTCGCAGTCATCAGAATCAGAGGTCGAATTTTTTGAGGTATACAATATTTTCAACACATATATTGAGAAAGTAAAAATACCCTTCGCATATGAGAAGGTAAAAATATCTGTTTAAACAAGTGATTAGCCTCTTAGAGCAGAAGCAAAATATTCTGCGATTTAACCCTTCAACATACATACCCATTTTTGGAACATTAACGCACGCTTGGAGTCATTTTTACCCCAAACTGTTAGGCAATTGCTCCTTAATTTATTTGGCACTTCTTACAAAAAAATACCCCCCCCCACCACCACCCAATATAGGAATTAAGAATATTTCTTCATGCAAATAAATTGGATGTCAGATACCAACACTATTTCAGTAAAAATAAAGAAAATTTATCTTGTTCCCGTTACCCCATAGGTTTTTTTCTTTGCATTCGTTCCTATTTATCCATTCCATTCGTGTGAAAACTTAATATACATAAAATAAATTTTTCTTGTATGAAACTATTTTAAGTGTCAAAAATCAATAATTTACATATCTATAATATAAAACGGAAAATACACGTGTCTGTCGGTCACAAGAACTCCTCCTAGACGTTGACTACGGTTCACCGTCTCCTATAGAGAAAAAAACCATTTTTACGGGCCTGGAACTACAAGTCTTTTCGCCAATGCGCTCACCCGCTAAGCGATGGCCCGGTTTCTGCGTTGGTCAGTTATTTACCATAGCACACCATAATGACCACTCGCATGGTTCGGACTCGCGAGCTCTTTTTGAGAATAAATGCTGTGTTAATATTCTGATTTTACAAATGGATTACCCAAAACAGAATACAGTATCGTTCCAGACATTCACGTGAGTACTTATTTCTCTTTATTAGCTGTATTTTTTCGAGTTATACCTGTTTAGTTTCAAGTACATATTTAGTCTCCTAAACGCCAGACTGTAAAGAGAAGATACGTTGACGGTTGAAATAATTCGGTATTTTTTTTATTTAATATATAAATATTTTGCTTAGTGTATAATTCTTTGCATATTTTGGATTGATGAAAAAAAATTCAAATGCAAATCAAATCTCAAATGCAATTCAAAAAATGCAAATCTCGCTATTCGCGAATGCATTATCTTTTGGGAAAGGTACGCATATCTACCAAATTGTGTGAGGAAACTTGTTAACGTGTTTGGAGAGACTTGCAAAAATTATAAGAAGTATTGAAGCGGCGACAACAAGAATTTACAAGTAATTTAGACAATTTGTTCGACATTGCACACGCTTATGCACTTCAGTTAATGAAAATAGAGGAAGATAGGATGTTCTAATAGCGCCAAAGAGAGGCGGGCCGACCTGGTCATTTAGGTAGAGTGAATGAAAAACAGACCGTCAAATAGGAAAGGGCTAGACTTCGAGCTGTCAAAGGAGAAAATCGACGAAATCAAATATGTTTCCGCTTCAAAATCCTTGGCGTCATACGAACCATTGCAAGAAGATTCCTCTTCGAATTCTAGTGAAAATGTGGATTCAGAAGATTTCCCAACACTGATCGGAAGCTCAGAACCTGGGACAAGTAAATCAGTAATGAGGAAAGATTTTATTACTCCAAAGTTATTTGTTGCATTAGACAGGTGTCAGTTAAGTATGCAAGATTCTGTGTTTATTCTTGAAGCTACTACTGAACCACTTGGATGTACCATTGACGAATTTCCGATAAGCAAGTCTTCAATTCAAAGAATCCGAACAGAAAAACGGAAGGAACGTTCGGAAAACAATAAAAATTGATTTCCAAAGCCAGGTGCCTGATGTAGTGACCTTACATTGCGATGGCAAATGTTGCCTGCTTTGGGTGCTTTCAAATCGAAGAAGAACGCTTCGCCTATAATTATTTGTTCATATGGATCTTAAAACAACCTCACGCTGTTTGAGCGATGAGGTTGGCTGCTTGGAAAGACGTGATACTCTACTGCTTAGACATTGATACTAGTTTAATGATGCTTGGCGCTCCTCGAGCAAAAAGAATTTTGCTAGGGAAATGCTTTTTTTTGCTGCCCTCATATACGAGAACAATGTAGAGAGGCCTTATTCAGTTAGAATTAAACAAGTAAAAACCCTGATATTCATTACTGTCAAAAGACTCAAAGATAAGGAATAACATCATCCCATTTGCAAAATAGACAGAAATGCAGTAGAGACAGTGGTTGTTCCTAGACCGTACCTCGAACCTCGAAACACGCTTGACTTAGCCTGAACTTAAAAATGTTATGAATTAGCCCTTTCTATCGTATTTTTTAGCGTGGATGCAAAAGAAAAAATTTAAAATCAGACCTCAAAGGTGCAGCACAAAGGATAGGAATGGATGATCCAGCGATGTTCTATAATCAAACCTCTTGATAAAACAAAAATCTAGAAACCTAGTAGGAGTATAATCTAGAGGAGGGTAATCTCAATTGACAAAAACAAAGTCCTTCTCTGTCAAAGCGTTACAAAAAACAATGCCTATCAATTATATCATCACGCGATTGAATAAAAATGAGATGTCATCATGACTCTAAACTATATCACGCGCATGGAGTATACCACTGATCCAATTTATACTTTCATTTGAAAACGAAAATTAATTGTAGATATCTAATATAATTAAAATTTGATCAAATATTGATCATATAGATAAATTTTATCAATCTGAGCATACAAATTTTATTTCAATATTTTAGAGCTATTAAATTTGAAATTAGAACAAAATTACTCTTACATTTTAAAATTACACAGAAATTGGATGCTTCTAACAATTAAATAATGACTCATTTAACGTCTCTCTGCAGATTTGACGCGAGTTTTAGTGAGTACAGAGCGTTACGCAGGGAAGATCTGAGCATTATGATCAGTAATTTCAATTGAATCTTGGCTGGTAAAAATAATTTTGAATCTGTTCTATAGTAGTTTGAAAGCAAGTTAAAATAATACTACATGTAATATAACTGTTTTCGTAAAAATATTACAGACCTAACTATCTTTTCTGCTAATAGTCCTGGAGTGTTAAATGATTCCTGTTTTGCATGTTGCATTAGCTTGCAAAGCCTTCTCCTGTTCTTGGTTCATGCATTTGTTATAATACTAAAGCCTATCGGTGTTAAGGTTTGTAAACGTGTGGCTTAAGTCCTCTTAGGATAAGTGAACAGTTTCCTGAACTCGATTTCGACTGACTATTAGTTTGCAGCTTTGATGAACTAGTTGCAGAAGCACTTGCTTTTTACTCACATAAAGAGTGCAGCAGCTGCTCATTATGGTTAGACTCCATTTGTCAGAGCTGTTTACTGATAGACTCGGTGTCATCTACAAGTCACATAAATTATGAAAATTTAAGATCATCATGTTCTTCAGACAGCAACTTTATGTGCATGTCCAGAAGTGAGTTCCTCAACGGAATATTTATTTTGCAACCCTGATGAGGAAACTAGGAATATGTTTACAAACGAGTTGTATAATAATAGTATTAGTTACATTTAATTCTCCCTCTTTCCTCTCCAATTATTTATTCATCAGGAATGATTTCACCTTTTTCCTTTTCTAGCACCTCACAACCATTGTCATGCTTCCCATAATAATACTACTTTGTTTGATACTATTTATTTAACATTACTCATGTATTGAAACTGAAGTATAAAATTTTTTAGTCTTATAATTTAAATTATTTTTAACACTTAAATAGATCAATTACAGTGATATAATAAAATTCTACTCACGTATTAAAACATCCTTTTTCTTCTCCATGATAAGGTTCTTGACAAGAAAAGACCGTTGGTGCTGCTTGGAACTTGCTAATATTAAAAAAAGAGATTTGACATGAAATGGAGTTTCATAAAACTTAAAACGCCATTTTAATACATATGCAGATTTATTTATACTTTGCGCTCTTACATAAGTTGATCAATTACAGAACTTCTTCAAGAAAAGCTTTCATGTAAGAGTTTCTTGCTGAAAACTATCTGTTTTAAGAACAATGGAAAAATAATAATATAATTGTTTATACAAATTTTATCGACGGTTTACGAGAGGAACCATTAATAACTTTAAAAGTTGCGCAAATGTGAATTTTTAAATTTTGGCAAATCATAGAATGGTTTCATTGACTAATGCCTAATGTTGACTAAATAATAATATAAGAAATCATGGTGATGATATTAAAATTATACGTCTTTATTCATATATATTAATTTTTCCACAATAGAGTTCATAATATATATCAAGTGAATGTATCATTGAATGAATCCAGATAGCTAAACCACAATGTAAATCACTCCAGAAATGTCATCCTTTCTGAAATTGTGAACAACCGCTAAAAAAATGTCACCATAATAAAATCAAGATAGTTTTGAAAGAGACAACCTTTCTAAAAAACGACAACCTCTTTAAAAGCTTTTAAAACATAAACAATATCTAGTCCATATTTATTCTTCTTCGTCTGATTGAGCTCTATCTTTACTTAAAGAAGATTACGCTAGAATCTTCTAAAAACAAAAATAACAGAAACACATTCACGTTTTCAATTCCCAGAAACAAATTACCGCAAAAATATTCTGTACACTTAAGAATAATTCAAGATAAAATAACGAGATAACTTCACACTCATTGTTCATTGAAATACTCAACCTGACCGTGAAACTGATGGCATTTCTCCGCTTTTAGAGAATGCTCCTTTTTCTGAATTCCGTTCGGAACGAGGACCCGCAAACCATGGGTATGTAATTGTGAGTTGAGAGAAAGACCAAGCAGCTTTGTAGTAGATCTTAAAGAAAAATGAGCGAACAGTAGGCTTGACTAAACGTCAACTGTATTCCCTTATTTTCCAGGATTTTAAAATTTTTTTCAGTATTTTTTTCTTACTGTTCACCAGTGCAATTTAGTGTTCTTATGTAATCGTGTCATGAGAACTCTTACTTTTCAGTTGAACATGGTAGACTAAAATGAGTATATAAAGCTTTGCAAGAAACATGCATTGCTCTCTTGATCCCGCGGAGTAGCATTACCTCACAAAAGGGTCCACGCTGCCTCCGGTGAGTCGTCATTTGGAGAGCGAATGATTGGCTTAACTTCTGCTTCCTCACTTCTTTTCGGATGACTTTTTCTTCTCAACAGAGATTTTTTTCTCATACTGTTTTTTTTCATGCTTAAGGTTGTAGGAATCTACTTTCAAACTTTCTTTCTATGACCAATTTAGGTGACCTCAATCTAAAATCGTTCGAAGGAGATGTTCAGAAGCAAAAAAATCGACAGATCATTTTATTCGCCGTTTTCTTAATAAATAATAAGTTCCGGATTCTGTTCTTTTTTAAAAAGTAAGTGATTTACAATGACGTTTAGTGAGCAGCTGAACACGGTATTGAAAAAAAGATTCCACTACTTAGTTTCTTAGATCTTTTCGCCTGATGATCGAAATGAAATGCCTAAAATCATTTGCCTTTGTCAAAAGTATTCAAAAGTAGAAGAGTAAGTAGGATATTATAAGAATAGTTCTGCAGTATGCAGTGCAGTACTATCCGTATTAATAATAAGATAAAACTTAGCTATTCATTTTGTTTTGATTACTGTTTGAAAAACAAAGTGTCACTACACTGTTTTAGTGCAGCTTCTACAGTTTGAAAAAACAATATTTTGGCTTAAACAATATGCAGTGCAAACAAATTGTGTTAAATATGATTTGAACAGCCACCCAAATTCCTAGAAAATGCTTCTCATATAACATGATATTCCCATAGGCAGGCAATTCAGTACTGTACCTCACTTCGTATAAATCTGAAAACTGCACTGAAATTCAGTATGAAAATAGACATAGTGCTAATTAGAGGCTCATGTGGCATTAGAGATAAGTAACTGATTGAAAGATACGACAATGAAAAATTATTGATTCAGTAAGGGGTCACTATGACATTTACATCTCTAAACCAAAAGGGTCCCCAACCTTATTCCTCGCGTACCCTCAGACCGTTAATTTATGTCCCCAGGTACTATCACTCGAACTCCCCCTCCACCAAATCACTCTGTCAATCTTTTGCAAAAAGCTTATTGATCCTTCTGGACGAATCTGCCCTTGAAGAGAAGAGCGCCCACAGCAAAAATCAGTGCTGAATAATTTTGCAAACATAAGATTAACTGAAAATTGCATCTTTAATAATCAACTATTCAATAGCTAGCTGTTTCAGTTATATACTCCTATTTAATAAGAATTCTATAACTTTTGGTTACATTTTGAGCTTGTTTTACTAACTATACAGTACCACTGATTTCCATAACCCCAATTGAATTGCCTTGCAGGTACGCGTCCATGGTTAGATCTACTTCGGACTAAACTAGTATATATCTATTGAGAAAACCATCAAAAGCTACCTTGGTCTCTGTAAACCAGGTAAAATAATTCCGCATTAAGTAACTTTGAAACACAAAATGTATGTTATTTCTTTTCTTTATTCATAGTAATGACCTTTTTTAAGTAATTTATCATCATACAGTTGGAACATAAAGATATTTAGTAAATTCTTTAATTTTTCATTTCCTTGTAGAACGTATAAATATTAGAAGTTTCCAACAATTACCAACGGCGAGGAAGTTAAAACAGTTGTCAATATACTCAAGTGTTCTTAAATCGTAAAAACTTGGTTATTTGATGATCCGCGCTTTTAGAAGCCAAAAGTTCATTGAGGGACCGCTTTGGGAGAAGTTAGTCTCAATTAGTGACGAGGGAGCATGGTTTGAAACACGCTCATCTTCGAGAGCATCCACTTTAATGTTGTCCTTGAGTAATTGAACCACCTGCATGTTCCGCTGTTCTCTATGCGTTGGGATTTAAAGCTCTGGAGAATAATTGTCCACAGATTTCTGCTAGTTCTGTCAGTTTGGGTTTAACTTATCTAGCCAAGTCCCGAATGTTATCAAGTTACGAAGTTTACTCATCACTTTTACAGCGATGTTACATGTATCTAGCGATTACCTAGGTAGAAGTTTAACTTACTCAAAAGTATAGAAAATGATCACTTCGGAGTATGCTTTGAGACAGCCCAAAGTTTGTGTTCTTTAGATACTTTTCTACTCTAGCTGTTAATCGGGAGCGCACACTAGTAATTCAGTAGCTAAAAGCGCACATCCAGTTTGTTACCTTTCAGATGGTGGTTTAAAAATTTTGTGAGAACCAACAACAGCCTCCTCTACTCACTTCTTTTTTTTCGGTTCATATTCTTCTTGTGCATAACTCACACAGAGCATAATAATTTGTTCTAGCTCCAAACTCCCTGCAATATTGCCTCTTGGCGGTGTTTGGTAAGAAGGATCATCATGGATTGACCCTATTTCACCGGACATCCATAAGTGCGTACTGAGACTACATTCCACGTCGATTCTGTCGAGCCAAGAGTTCTCTTGCTGTGGTAGAGGAAAGTTTGGACAGAGGATGGTGCTTGCTGTCACCATCGGAATCATATCATGGCAAAAGTACAAAACTCGTAAAGATTTAAAATGGGTTGCTGAAAAGACTAAAACACTCAAAAAACGTTACATTTGTCCACAAAAGATTTATTACAGAACTTTAAAAAATAAAAAGGTCTTTAGGCATTGCAGTTGCTCTATAATTATCTAGTTGTTTTCACTGAAGTCTCTAAGGGAGATGCTTTATTATTTTTTTTAATAAAATAATTCCAGTGCTCTTAAACTGTAACTCTAGAAACATCTAGTTGCACTTTTCCTTTTATATGCATCAAGATAGGTACAGTTCTTCAGCACTCAAAATTCACATGATCCATCAAAATTGATTCTTGTATCTCAGAATATTACGTTCAACTCGTTGTATGTTACTCTAGAGCGTGAACACTTTATATAGGTAGGATCTGGCGTGAAACAAAGAAACAAAAAGAATTCTTCGTTTGATTCAGATAACGTCGACAAAATTTGGACTAATTTTCTTTTGCACAGAACTGCGATATTCCTTACGGTCTGGCAACCCCCACTCCACATTACTTGGTTCATTAACATCAAAAAAGCTATTACTTTTCCTTTTTGATCCATTACTCCAAAAATGTAACACCTGGTGAAAAAAAAGATTCTTGCTTTTGTACAAATATAGATTTTTTTCACTGCTAGATAGTTAATTCCTTCAGATCTCATTTCTTGAATGGAACAATTCCTTCTTAGTCTCTTTCCCGGCCTGCTTCAAGTCCCACTATCTGGTGATTCAATCTCGCAGTGTTCCGAACAGTTTCCTTTGTTTGATATCGTCTCAGACGGACTTTAATCGATAGTCGACCACGGTCCAGAGGAAATGGTAGTATCTCTATTCAAATTATATATATAATTCTGCGGAAAGGATTCAGAATGAGTCGTTTCAATTTGTCTAGTCAGTCTGTTTCAGTGGAGACTTGCAGCTAATCCCCAAGGGAGTCATTGGGTGGTATTATACTCTGTTTACACCATTGGGGATTGTAAAGTGCTGCTTTAAACAAGTCGTGATTTCACGAGGAAAGGGGTGCATCATTTTGAAAAGCAACAACCTTCTAATCAGAGATGAACTTTAGATACATTAGAACTGGGAAGAATACCTCAATTGAGTATGTTTTGATTCGGTGGAAATGTTATAAAAAGATTACCAAAATTTTAAGATAAAGTGATATATTAGTAATTTCTTTTAGATAAAGATTCTGATTAGTTTAAAACGAGGGTCCAGTTTAAATTAATTAAAAGTTCACCCGAAATATTTGTAGCGGAGTTGCTCAGGCGTATTCACCATCTACAGGCTAAGATTTCACATAAATCTTTTTTTACATATTCAAGATTTACATATGTTTTTTGTTTACCTTTCATTTTATGTTATATAGTTTCTAAATAGTCTTTTGATGACTTGAATTATAAAGATTTTTGATAGAAATTTAGCAATATAGGTATTATATTTGACCAATTTGATAATACGATCAGACAAACAAAATAGGTTTTGATTTGTATTTGCTAATTCTATTAAATCGTTATCTAAATTTCCAAAGATAAAAAATATCTGCGTGAAGGGAGACGCATGAGCAAGAGGGGATAGTTCTTGGAGCAGACCTGGCGTATATCTCGCTTTGACATCGAACACAATTGAGATTGATCAAAGATCTTTTAGATTAAAATCTGGTCACTATATCGAATATCAAGTTGATGTGGAGACAGTCCTCATAATCTGATGGTGCACAAGAGTGTTAGAGACACACTTCCGACATGTCAAAATTTGTAGATCCAAGGCAATTATCATGCGGAGCTGAAGGTTCAAAAAGCGAACTACTAAAGTAACAGGAAAATGCAGGGCGGGGTGACTTCCTGAAAGGTCTAGCAATACGTAACTTCC
>BGPR01044245.1:0-12674 GCA_013235015.1 Araneus ventricosus | reverse complement strand
ATTAATTCCAAGATCACACCGCTTTCTTAGAAAAACTTCGAACCCTTCTTTTTCAATCTTTGCAACTTTTTTAAATTGGAAGAATCAGTGGAAATTCACAAATCAGACGAGAATTTCCGCTGATATTGTTAGCTTAATAAGCAACTTTACCCTTCTCAATTTCTCTAATTTTACAAGAGGAATATAACGCTGCAGTTTTGCTACAAATAAAGAGGGTGGCAGATTTTTTTTCCCACATTCGTAATTGGTGTATTTTCTCATGTTCATTTCATATCTGAAAAAAATACTCCATTTTCGTTATCTTTTGAGCAAAATTGTACTTTTTATAAGCTTTTATTCAACTTGACTGTGCATGTTCTCAAATCTTGAGATCGATTTCTTACCCACTTTCAATCGAGCTACAGCTTTGAAATTTAGCAAAGTGGTGGGTTTCTGATGACAATACAATATTATGCAAAAAAATTGTCAATCTATACCTATTTTAAGTCTAACAAAATCATATTAAAATTTTAGCCCTATATTTGGGCGATAAAGTTTGGAAGGCGGTAACCTCGCGTTACGTAGGGTTGTAACAACACCACGAAGCTAACAGAGAATACGCTATACTTCCGGCGCTGCACCGATGAATGATGTAATACCTCGGGTTTCTTCGTGTCTTGGGTTTACTTTCTATTAGATTTCGCAAACAACCAGATTTTTTTTACTTCGTGTGCTCCAAAGGTTTCGCACTCAAAGCAAAAAGAGAAAGTTGTGTAAATCGATTCTCCTTCTTTTTATTACATTGTTGATAATAAGTATCACGTAATATATTACGGATTTATATTTCAGAAAGTTAATGTCATTAAATCATTTTAAAAATGTAATTGTACATATGTATATAATAATACTTATATGTGTTTTATATTGGAGAATTCAATAATTGAATTTGGCTTACTATGCCTCACATGTTGTGTGTATTCGTGTCAGCCGTCACTAAAAAGTAGAAAATAAAAAAAAAATAAATAAAAATTAAGTTATAAGCTTTTATTCAAAATGCTCTTTAAATAAGAAAATACGTTTACACATTATAATTTTGTCAAAATGAAGTGAAAAGTAAAAAAATAGTTTTTCTGATTACAATAAAATGCATGGTTCGAATAAAAGCGCAGGCACCTTTACCTTCTAGGAATATTCCATTTGTTTAAGGATATATACACGAAATATAAGGTGCTGTATAAGGCACCCACGCTTTTATTCGAACTATGTATTTTATTGTAATCAGAAAAACTATTTTTTTACTTTTGACTTCATTTTGACAAAATTATAATGTGCAGACGTACTTCCTCATTTAAAGTGCATTTTGAATAAAAGCTAATACCTTACTTATTTATTTATTTTTTTCTTCATATTGTAAATTATGAAAATTTCATAGAGGTGGTGTTGCTTGTTATTTGACGATAACATTTAGAGAACTATTAGGGTTCTTGACTGCATAATAGAACCCAGATTTTATGATATAAATTCCTGTTACGATATGAAATTGTCTCCGAAAATCTTTCAAAATATTTGTTTTCGTAACATTTTTACATTAAGAATTTGATCATCTCATGATTTATCAAATTAAATTTCAGTTATGTCTTGCATCCTTAATTTGAGATGCCTTATGGAATCTGAAAGCTTTGGAGAAAAATACGGACTTTGCATTTTATTGATAGAAACTATTGTTATTATTTTATATCTCAAGTTGTGATGTTTACATGATACGTTACTACGTTTTTCCTCGTTGTTTCTTTTCATTTTGATGGTAGAATCATGTGAAAACAGACGAACAAAGAACTTTTTTCGGAGACAATGAACCATCCTTTGTAGGATAAAGTTCAGAATGAATGTGGATAATTAAAAGCAGGGATGTTCTTTTATTAATTCTATATAAGAAATTTACAGAAAAAAAGAGAAAATCGTGGGATGGTTTTTAAAAAATTGAATTTTGTACGAAAGAACAAACGTTTCTAAAATTACTTTCATTCTGATGGAAGCATAATATGTATGTATATCTATATACGAATTTTTCATTCGTCATGAAATTTACTTTCTTAAAATTTAATTTTTTTGTTTAAATATTACCACTTTATGACGAATTTTAAGTTATATTAACTTCTCTTTTGTAATACTTTGAACGTAGCTTAACTCCTTAACCTGTTCAGACCTGGTGTCCGGTATACCGGACATCAACTTCGAACAGCTCCTATTAATTCAATAATTGACGAAACTACATGCTGTTTTTATTTGATTCTCGATTTTCTTAGGAATATAAATGTTGCAAGAAGTTTTCGTTTCGGGCATGGAATCATTTCATTTTTTTAGGTTTTTCAAAAAAAAAAAAACCCGAGAAAATTATTGTTCTTCCCAGAATGGAGCTTGGTGGTGAATTTTGTTTTTCAAGTAATTTCTTGTTTTTAATCCTTTTTTTACCATTTAAAAGGCTTCTACAATATTTTATTATCCTTTTACAACCATTTTAAAGTTAAATTTGTGAGATTTTGCGTTTTTTTTAGTTAAAATATCTGGTATTGTCCGGATGCCGGACATGGGTAATTTTTTAAATTTTTCATCTACAGGCTTGAAATTTCATTTATGCTTTAACCTTTGCAGTAGTACACAGTACGCCAAAGGAAAAAAAAAATTCTAACTCTATTATTTCTGAATTCCGACTGAAGGGGTTAATTATATATCCACCAAACATTCAATCATCATTGGATGCCATATGCCCTTCTAAAATCATTTTATGTTTTTCTCTTTACTGTAATATCGAGAAGCGTAGGTCTTAACTTTGTTGCATTTATCCAGTATTCGTAATGGATATTGTTATAAAAATTGCCTGGTGGCTATACGTGAATGCAATCCAACAAGCAGGATAATAAAAAATAAATGACTATCATACGAATATTCCAGAAAAACAAAGCATAGCACAGGCAGCAAAACTAAGCAGAACTTTTATAAATTAATAACCCAAACAGGCTGCAGATCTTTAATAAATATCCGTCACAAAATTTTCAATAGCAGTCAATGTCTATCGTTTCACTAGCCTTGCACTTCTGACCAAACTCCAACCTGCTGATCGTTTAAAGTAGCATGGTATTTAAACTTTTTACGACAGGATGTGACGTCACATAGGAGTATCTCGAAGCTTCATCATATTTCTGCTCCTAGAAGAGATAGGATAATAATTCCAGCATTTTCTAGGAGTTTTGCTTTGTCGCCAAGTCGCCAAATTTGTCACCAAGATCGTGGTTTATTGACTTGTCTTTCGGTAAAATCTCTGTAAAACTCCCTTTCTTGCCATAAGATTAACATTTCAGGAAAACAATTTTTACAGCTTTGTAACGAAATATATTCCTCATCTTTTCAAATTTCATTCTTTCATTAATTTATAGAAACACTTTTTTTTCTATAATTATACTTTTTAAAAGGTCGAAGCAGTGAAAGAGATCTTCGTCATTTAATAACTTCATCAAAAATTGATTTATATTTAACATTCGGCCTATTAAAATGTATAAATATTTAAATAAAGTTAGAAGGAATTGTCATTTACAAACTTAGAATGAATTTTTGAAATTTCACTTTCAATTTTTCCTCAATTTTTTAAAAATGTTGCTCTCACACATAAATAAATTACGAAATGATAATATTCCCTCTTAACACTCAATATAACAAAAATAATTCCAGAATCTCATTTCTTCAGTAAGCAGTATCATTACCTCTTGGAAAAAGAATTAAAATTTTTTGCAAGATCCAAATTAAAACGAAAAATGAAAACAGCGCACTATACTATTTTTTACATGAACTCACAGCCATTAATTACATTAAGACGTCAGGTTCAGAACCTTTTAAAAGTGGCGCCCTCTTTCATTTATTGACTTTTCTAAATCAATGAAAACACCGCTTCTCTATCTCCAGAAAGAAGTAAACTTTCAAACATGTTGCGAAGAAAACTGCCTTCATCTGGTGCAACTAAAAAAAAGAAATTGTGTCTCTGTCTGCAGCATTTTTATCGGTTTCCTTTATATCAATATATCTTTACATCTTTAAAGGTAGCTCAGATTGTGTCTATTGGGTCTGTAGTGTTAGTCTCATTTTTTTCCTAACAAATATGTCAAAGCAGATAGAACTAAATTTCTGATTTTGCTCTTGTAAGGTATTTTTTTTACTATTTTTGTGTATATTCATCCCTTAATGCTTGGCTGTTTCATGTGTTTCATGATTTTGATATACTGTACTGTATTCTTTTGCAGCTTTCTGTTTTCTCCTTTGGTTCTATTATTATATTTAATAGTGTTTGGCTATTAATCAATAAACTGTATATAGGAAAGTGGATATTGATTGTTAACTTTGTGTTTTTTTTTGTTTTACGACGTTAAACTAGCTCAAACTGGGATAATATCTGGCTGCCATAAGTGGACGATGACCAAGACGAAATCTCGGTCACGATTGATAATTTGACGTTAAGAACTACAGCCGTGAGTAGAAAAGAAATAAGGAAGAAGATGACAGAACGACATGTATTCGTCTAACTCAAGTTAAAACTTTTCATCTTTCCAAAAGTTTGGGTATCCGTGTGTCTTTCATTGCAGAATGTCTACTGTTGACGAGATTTTGTTGCAGTCACGTGACCACCTAATTTTTACAGTCAGCAAATGTCCGCATGTAAATTGGACCTTATGGTACACTACATCAACCAATCAATTTCACTGGATTTCAATCTATAATCTAGTGTGCAGCCATCCCTAAAAATTTGACCCATCCATTAACTCTTCCATCCCGGGGCGATGGTTTTCCTCTAGCTCCTTTAAAACCGGGACTTTTTGAGAGGACGCGACATGAATTGGACTCTCCCAACCTGGGTGGTCATTTACCCCACCCCTGCTATAAGCTTCTCTTAAAGCGCATGGAAGTGGGTTTTGTGATGGGCAAGGAAAATTGGAACCCCATCCAGAATATCTCCTAGACGATTTCAGAACCTTACCTCCCCGCAAAAGAAGCGAAACGCCTCGGACCGGCTTCGTCGCTGTTAAGGAGAAATTTCTAGGACGCCCCGGACCGCATCGTTCGGTATGAGAGGGTTAAAACCGGGTCTTTTTGGGAGGATGTGACATGAATTGGACTCTTCCAACCTGGGAGGTAATTTACCCCACCACCACACCCCTGCTATAAGCTTCCCTTAAAGTGCATGGAAGTAGGTTTTGTGATGAGCAAGGATAATTGGCCCCCCTACCCAGCGCATCTCCTAAACGATTTCAGAACCTTACCTCCCCGCAAAAGAAGCGAAACGCCTGAGACCGGCTTCGTCGCTGTTAAAGAGAAATTTCTAGGACGCCTCGCTCGGTATGAGATGGATAAAATCCGGTACTATTCGTCCGGAAATATGTCTCGGAAAAATCCTGACGCTGTCAACGTATAACGCTTCCTTCTCTTCCTTCAGATCATTTGTTTTCTACTAATCTTGAATATCTAGGGTTAAATGGAGGTGCTTCTTTACTGTATGGGACTACAGGATGATATTTATCACCACTGGCATAAGTAATAAATATAAATAACTGAGAAAACAGGACATGGCAGTGTTAGTAATCTTTCCACGTGGAGGGCAAATTCACAGAAGGTACGGTGTTCAAATAAATTTCACAAAACGTTTAAGTATAAAGCTTCCTCGTCTCCCTGCACTTCTTTTATTTTCTAATCATCGCAAATATCGATGGGTCAAAAGATGTGTTTTATTGCTGTTTACGACACTATGTTTTTTAATCTTCACTGGAATATATAACTGACAGAAGGTAATAATAGTAAGCAGTATAATAAATCTGGATAAATCAACTAACAACGTATAAAGCTTCCTTGTTTTCCTGCAGCTTGTATATTTTCTACTGATTACGAATATATGTGGTTCAAGGGAGGTTTCGCATCATTCTATTCGATGAGTATGTTGGTTATCGTCACCGATGTCATAAATAACTAAGTAAACACGACAGAAAAGTGTCAGTAATCTTTCCACGTAGAAGGCAATTTGACAGAAGAAACGGAGTTCAAATAAATTTCACAAAACGTCAAAGTATAAAGCTTCCTCGTCTCCATGCATTTCTTTTATTTTCTAATGATCGCAAATATCGATGGGTCAAAAGAGATGTTTCATTGTTGTTTACGACACTATGTGTTTTAATCTCCGGTGGAATATATAACTGTAATTAAGCAGTATAATAAATCTGGATAAATGGGCGACTGTCAACGTATAAAGCTTCCTTATTTTCCTGCAACTTGTATATTTTCTACTGATCACGAATATATGTGGTTCAAGGGAGGTTTTTCATCATTGTATTCGATGAATGTGTCATTTATCGTCACCGATGTCATAAATAACTAAGTAGACACGACAGAAAAGTGTCAGTAATCTTTCCACGTAGAAGGCAAGTTGACAGAAGATACAGAGTTCAAATAAATTTCACAAAACGTCAATGTGTAAAGCTTCCTCGTCTCCCTGCAGTTCTTTTATTTTCTATTGATCGCAAATATCGATGGGTCAAAAGAGGTGCTTCATTGTTGTTTACGACACTATGCTTTTTAATCTCCGCTGAAATATATAACTGTAAGTAAACAGTATAATAAAGCTGCATAAATTGTCGAATAACGACGTATAAAGCTTCCATGTTGTCCTGTATCTTGTATATTTTCTGCTGATCACGAATATATGTGGTTCAAGGGAGGGTTTTCATCATTATATTCGATGAGTATGTTATTCATCGTTGCAGCTGTCATAAATAACTAAGCAAACACGACAGAAAAGTGTCAGTAATCTTCCCATGTAGATTAGGTTAGGTTAGGTTAGGTTATATTAACGTCCCGTTCTGAAGCAACACGAGGTCTATTTAGGGACGGACCTCGTAATTTTGAACCTCGGTCAGATGACGAGGACGACACCTGAGCTGGCACCCCCCTCTCCAAACTTCCGCGCCACACCAACGGGAGGACGTTTGGCCACTACGTATGATTTAGCGTGCAACAGGCCCCATACACGGCGGATCTTCAGTGGAATCGGGTTTCGAACCTGAGACCCTCCGGTCCCGAGGTCGAGACCTTACCACTAGGCCACCGCGGCCTCCTTCCCATGTAGAAGGCAAGTTGACAGAAGTTACGGTGTTCAAATAAGTTTCACAAAACGTCAAAGTATAAAGCTTCCTCGTCTCCCTGGACTTCTTTCTTTTCTAATCATCGCAAATATCGATGGGTCAAAAGAGTTGTTTTATTGTTGTTTACGACACTATGTTTTTTAATCTCCGATGGAATATATAACTGTAAGTAAACAGTATAATAAATCTGGATAAATGGGCGGCTATCAACGTATAAATCTTCCTTATTTTCCTGCAGCTTTTATATTTTCTACTGATCACGAATGTATGTGGGAGGTTTTTCATCATTGTATTCGAGGAGTAGGTTATTTATCGTCACCGCTGTCATAAATAACTAAGTAAACACGACAGAAAAGTGTCAGTAATCTTTCCACGTAGAAGGCAAGTTGACAGAAGGAACGGTGTTGGTTTGACTTGGTTTTAAAATCCATACTTGGCCATATTGTACCAAACGTTCATTTTTTGGAATCACACATAAATTTTTTAATAAAATTACAAATATCAAAATTAAATAATTTTAATTAAATTCGTCTTCGTTAAAAATAAAAGTAAATAATAAAAATACCATTTTAACATGAGAATTGTCCCCTAAAATGTCTTTGGCATTTTTTTAAGAATAAAGAAATACATTGACAGAAATTCTTTGCTTTTGGGTTTATAAGGACTCCACCATCGGGAAAATACGTGACATGCTTCTGTTCTTCTGTAATGAATTAAGAGTGGTTTTATACAGGGTTTAAAAAACTCGTCATAAAGAAGAGAAACTACAAAATTCTGACTGCCATTTTCAGGAACACAAAAAAATTAGTCAATTAAAAAACACAAAACACTACATAAAAGAAATCCCTTTCGTTCGTAGGAAATGTTTAGTACACTAGTACCCAGGAGATTGCGTTTAATGTAGCGCACAGTATTAAGTTTTATTTTATCCAGCAAGTTTAACCGTAATGACCCAGCCTAAAAATAATAAAAACGTTTTTTTGAAATGTAAATGTTAACGAAGCTATAAAAAAGCACGAGACCTCTTTGGAGCAGTTTTTCAAAGCAAATTGAAAAAAAATAAAATAAAAAACACCACTCGAAAGTCTAAAGTGATTGCTGCTTTTTTATGAATTTTCCTAACATGAAAATAACCTCAGTCTCTTAAAGCTTGTACTTTTTCTTTTTCTCTCTATCTTTAATGCTAACGAATCTCTGTGTACACAATACTAGTGGAATTGATAAAATGTATTAAACAGTTTCATGCTTTTTAGCTTTAATGTACAACAAAAAATACCATTAAATAAAAAAATAAATCAGGTTTAGAGAAAGAAGAATAAATGCAAAGGAGTTTATTTTTATTTCTATAAAAAATACAACTCAGGATAAAAGTGTTGAGAGCTGAAGTGGGACATCGTATATTTTCTATAAACTGAGCTAGGTATTGTGGTGTCTTGGCCTATAAGACACCAAGTGCAGACAAATAAATGAAATCATTAGGTTGACATAATTAATTTATTCACAGCTATGATTTAAATAAAATTTACTTGCATGAGAAATCTGGAAAAATTAAATATATACAACGTAACAAAGTTGGTTCATTATAGTTCAAAGTTCAATTGAAGTCAAAGTTCCATTGCGTGTCAGTTTCACAATATACGGAGATCAAGAACACGAAGGGCTTCGTAAAAAGATAAATTTCAGGTCCAACAAAGTTTCGAAGCAGACCTCTAAATTATCCTATCAGGGTGATAGAATAAGCACGGGACTACAAGGAGTGCCCGAAAGGTTCCGAAATTCGCCGAGCCGAGATTTCGAAAGCAATTCCTGGTTCTCAGCGAACGTTGCAAAGTCCGAATCAATTCGGTACTTTTAATCGGAGCTGGTCACACAGCTCTTTTATGCACTGCCGAAGTCTGGCACACATTACAGACTCCCTAATCGGTTGTTGGGACCGTTCTCCTTTTCTTTCAGTTCAACACTCCCGTTTTGTTCGTACCTGAAGGGGTGGAGCTACACCTCCCTTTCTTTCCACTGGTCAACCGAACCTGCTATCCGGCCAACGACTAATCACCTATGTCCCCAATGGTCAATTTCGACTGTGGAATCCTTCCTGAATATTCTCACCACAGGAGCTATGCAGGTGTTTCATGAAAGTACACTGCTAATCTACTGACAGCCGGTCCGCATACACTGTGCTTGGCAGTTATTTATTCTGTGCATTGTCAACGACCTCAGTTTTGCAGGTGCTATTTTCGCTAATGTAGTTTTAATGACCACTGTGTGTGGCTGGCTTGCAGTTTGCGGTCTGAGTGAAAAGTGGTCGACTCTATTCTCGTGGGAAAATGGCCTCGTAGGAAGGGGGAAACATCACAGTATCATATTTCACAAACACTAAATATAAATAATTGACAATTACTTTTTTTTAGTATAAGGAAGCTGAAACTTATCTAATCCAATCTGGATTTGAAGGAAAAGTGGTTTTTCGTTTCAGTATGATGCCTAGACTAATTTTGGTATAGAGTACAGATTCACTCTTCTTTTCAACGACTCAAGTTGCCTTTCATCACAATTTTTGAGTTTTATATGACAAGATTCTGTAAAACAATGTAGAGAGGTTTTTCTTCTTGTTATAGCAAGTGACAGAATATTTTGAATAATGAATTTAATAAGAGCAATTTTTAAATATACACTTTTATTAGTACACCGAAAGGTAGACTTTATTTTAATTATTTTCTACATTTTGGTCTTTAATTCATAATTCATCATTGTAAATATTATGGAATCTTGAAATCAATTTTTCTCAAATTTTCTACCAAATCGAAAGGTAGATTTTTTTTTATTTTAATTATTTTCTACTTTTTGGTTTTAAATTCATAATTTATCATTATAAATATTATGGAATCTTGAAATCAATTTTTCTCAAATTTTCTACCAATGCACCACTAGTATTGAAAACCATTTTATAAAATTAATAGATTAATTGATAATATTGTTTTGAAAACATTAAAATATTGCATTGTCATCCAGAATATGTAAGTGTTCAAAATTTCCAAACTCTAGCACATCAAGATATTAGTGAAAAATTGATTATAGTTCTACATTTACAAGCATGAAACAAATAGAATTAAATAAATAATAAGAAATAATAATAAAATAATGAATAATAATTATCGTATAGTAAAAAATATATTAATTTGATCTTTCTGAATTTTTTCTGTGATTTTTATTCCCGTAAAATGTAACTTGAGTGTATTAATAATAGTCTTTGTTTTAAATAGAATGCTGTTTTATAAAATGCATAATACCTAAATATACAGGAATGATGTAGCAAGCATGTTGAGCAGGAAGCACAAAAACTAGAAGCATAATCAGATTAGTTTCCGCTTTATATTAACATTTAGAATTTATCATGCAAATTCTCTTTATTTATTTTTTTAAATAAAGATGTTTAATTTTTTCTAGGCAATTTGATCTTATCATAATAGTCTCTATGATGCATACTTCATTTTTTTTAAAAAAATTGCCCTAAAATTCTTTCCAAGCTTGATTTTTTTTTTCAAATGAACTCCTTTTCTTTCTAATTTTTCATTATTCGATGACAGAGGCACAATAAGATAAAATCAATAAACGAAAAAAATCAAATAAAGGCAAACTCAAAATTAGCAAAGTTGAAATTTAGGCTTAGGAATTAAAGAAGGTTAAATTTCTTGTTGATAAAACCAAGGTATGTTGTATTCCCTTTTTAACATTAAATGCACAATACAGGATGCCCACTTAAATAAGGGACACCCCACCCCTTAACTTTAGAAGGACGACAGCTTTAGTCATGAAAGTAGTGTCTAGTTATAGTAAAACAGCTATGCGCTACGAAATGATCCCACTTACAGCGCCACCTTGTGGCAAACTCTGGAGTTAGCGGTCCTATCCTGAAAGCGGTACCAAATAGTTAGGAAATGTCAATTACAAAATTGTAGAGCGTTATCGATTTAGCACAAGAAGACACCTTGTGCACATTAATACGAAGAACAGAATGCTTAAAATGTACATTTGTTTGTTCGCATCTTCCGAAATTGTGACGTCACAAGATATGGACCAAAGGAGAAGATGTTATATTCGGGCAAGTTCTCCATTATGCTTTTTCCTGTGGGAATAACTCAAACAGCAGGTGTATGCTACCTTTCCGCAAAAAATGGAACGACTTTCGATGATGTATTATTGTTGCTTGTGCTAGCACACCAACTATATGCTAAAACGTCTGTAATGTGAAATTGTAATCATCTGTATTGTAGATGACGGAAAGCACTTTGAACACCGAAAATAAAAGTATCTTATGATTACTAATTGTTTTTTAATTTTTTTACCCGCTTTGTTACGTCACAATTTCGGAAGTCGTGAACAAATAAATACGTATTTTAAGCGCTCTGTTTTTCATATTAATGTGTACAAGGCGTCTTTTTGTACTAAATCCATTACGCTCTACAACTGTGTAATTCACCTTCTCCCTCTATTTTGTACCATTTTCGAGATGGGAACGCTAACTCCGCAGTTTTCCACCAGGTGGCGTTGTCAATTGTCTCATCGCATAGCTCATAGACGTTTTAGTATACCTAGACACTACTTTTAGGACTAAAGCTGCCTTCATTCTGAAGTTAACGGGGGTGGCCCTTATTTAAGTGGACACCCTGTATATTCGGAGTCGAATTACATTATTGTTACAAAACTGTAATGTCTCTTACCTGCCCTATTACTCTTATGGTTGTAAAGAGATATTTACAGAGGTTCTTATCTATCGGGGGAGGTGAAGCAAATGCCCTCTGACCTTGGCGATAAATTTTTTTACTTTAAAGAAAAAATGGAACTTCCCGAAAATGCTCGAATTATGGTGCTATCTCTTTTAGGATCCGAAATACGGAGACATTTCTAGATGACGCCCTGTCAGAAAAGGCATAAATACTGGGGTTCTCAAATGGGAACGCAATCTCTTAGGGTTGTTATCTTGCTATTGCTAGTGCCGTTCCCGTTATTATTGGTGACTTTCCGTCTGCTTGTGCTACTAATTTGTATAAGAGCTGTTTGTTCATGTGGTCTCTGCTTCATATTTTCCAAAAATTTTCGTAAAGAAGGCGTCAATATCCATTGTGCTTCTTATTGGACTGCTTCCACCTTACACCCACAGTACGAGTTCCGAAATATTATTTATTTCCCTTCTTATGTGCTTATAATGAAAGAATACTTTTTGTACGAATAATTCCTATATTCACTGGAATTAAAGGAACCAAATGCGAAAAACTTGAATATAATGCGGAAAATGAAGCTGCTAAAAATGGTAAACGTCAGGCATAAATGTTTTACTACAAAAGGCATGTCAATACTTAGCTAATCTATTTCAACTCTTTAATCCCGAAATGACTTTTTTCTTCTAGCTCCTTTAAAACCGAGAGTTTTGGGAGCCAATGACGTGAAATGGACTCTCCCAACCTGCGTGAATGTTTCCCCACCACACTACCCTCTGCTATAAGCTTGATCCGCCAGAGCGCA
>BGPR01044243.1:0-12674 GCA_013235015.1 Araneus ventricosus | reverse complement strand
AAAAATAATGAAATAGGCAATCCAAGTAAATGGAGTTTTCAACAATTAATATAGCAGCTTGGCTGTGGACAAGCTTTAGCCAGGTTAAATTAATTTTGCTGTACAAACCATCCCTGTTACTATTGTTGTTGAAAAAACAAACAGGGTAATTTACCCTAAAATGAAAGTATTTAGAAAGAAAGTCTTATACTAATCCTAACAATAAAACATAACTGTATTGAAACGACTAAACTTCAGGATAAAATATGTAAATAACATTATATTGCACTAAGATATTGCACTAAATACAGTAAATATATAATTCAATAAAATACCGATACTTTTCATTAAACATAAACTAAACTGTGTCTCCTCTTAAACTTACCAGAATTCATCTCTTTCAATATAGCCCGCCATGCACATTGACATCACATATTGCCACAACTAAAAATCTTACCATGAATCAGCATAATTGACCAAATAATATAATTAATTTTTGATATCATGAATTAGTAAGATAAATATATTAAAATTCTCAAAACCATATTAAAAAATGTAATACATTTAGTTATCTAGAAAATATTAGAAAATAGTTAAAAATGTCTATTAAAAAGGAAATATTCACATGAAAGATCCTGGCGCCATCTATGTAATAAATCTGAAACAAATAACTCAATAGCCAAATTTGAATTAAACTACATATTACGAGTAAAATATGTGAAAACACTATCCCACTAACAAAGAAATAAAAATATTCTTTTAAAAACCAATATCAGTGATTTATTTTAAATGACCTAAATATTTCTTATCCATATATACTCTTAGAAAACCTATAGGCATTCCATAATCCAGGGCAAAGGAATAGAAATTTCTTATGTTCTTAATTCTAATATCAATGTCTGTTACTAAATTATTATTTCTAATTATATAATTCTTTACTAAACTCTTGAAGACAGAAATGCTAAGATTACTATTCCAAAAAGGAAATTTATTAATTTGAAAATTAAATGCATTTCTTTTATCAAAGATATCTGTTACTAATTTATTATCTATGATTTTAATATCTAGATCTAAAAATTCTGCAGCTAATTCATTGTCATTAGTTTTTATAAGTTTTAAATAATCAGGATAGAAGTCAATAGGTGGCTTAAGGCCAATTTCTTTATTGAATAATATTAAATCATCTATATAGCGGAATATTATACTATGGCTATAATTAGTCAAATCTTTCTCATAGTAGTGAAGATAAATATTTGCTAAACTATTACTAGCTCAGCCTCCTTGAGGTAATCCTTTAATTTGATGGAAAATCTTATTATCAAAAAAGATATTATTTTCTTTTAGAACAAGATTAAAAAGATTTTAAAAATTATTAATGTTAATATCTTTTTTAAGATCATAATCTTTATGTATATATACTAGGGTATTAGTTAAATCTTCAATATCTATACTATTAAATAAATCCTGGAAGTCAAAAGTATGTACACTAGTTATTTCTACATCTCTAATTACATTTAATATCTCTACACTATTATTTACTATAATTGTATCTTTTTGCTTATTTAAATTCTCTATCACTGTCTGTATGTATTTTTATTTAACCTAAGTTCTAAAGCAAAGCTCAACTTCAGCTCATTGCATAGACGGCAGAAGTCCCTGACTGAAAGAATGTGTCTACTCGACTAAACATTTGTCCAAAGGCGTTATTATACAGAGGAGAGACACATACCCTTCAGAAATATAATTCACACTAGTCTGTTCCAGTATACTGATTCATACACTTTCTCCTAAATACAATACTTTACACGATGCTAATTAATTTGTCTCCTAGTTAGAATATTAATGTGACAGATTCCAACCAGGGAGACTAATGGAATACATGCATATGCCACCGCCAATATTACTCTAAATATACCATTTAAAATATGGCTATACGTGGCTAAATTCTTCAAAGCCTACATAAAAAAAGGTACAATACAATCAGTTTAAAGTTTAAAAAAAATAAAACTTGAAATCTAAGGGTTAAAACGCAAGGACAAAAAAAAGAAATTAAAAATATGTGTTAACTTGAAATTTTGTGAAATAACAAGTTACTATTATAGTTTATGTTACTGGAACCCTTTAGAGAAAATAATCTGCTGGAATGCTTCATCAAAGCAATCAAAAAGTTTAAGATGCTGGTTATAAGGATTATGCGTAGCATAGGTTCTCAACTGTAGCTCTTGTAGATATTTCTTTGTAGTGTTTAAAATGCATTTTAATCCATGAAAACCACAAAAGCCATAATTTATCTAAAATATACGAACAATTGTTTGCAAATAATTTCCAATAAAACATAAATTCGTCTGAATGATAACATTCCCATTCAGATCCACATGCAGAATGCGGTGCTCCCCATTTAACGATTGAGCGATGTTGAAACGACTTGCATCTGAAGACGTAACGAGAAAGGATCCAAATTTCAGATGGCAACACAAATACGGAAATGTTTCGGGAAGAGGCAGTACTTGTTTTAAAGGAAAGTTTCTCCAAACAACCGCTGTGTCTCTCTACAGCTGTCATTCCCCGGGCAACATAAAAAATGCACATTATCTTCTTCGCTAAGCCTAAACGCTTTCATAGAGATGAATACTTGAATGTTTGTTCTCTGGTTGTAGGTTACGACTTCTTACATTTGCCACATTTTTTCTGACTCTTATTGAGAGACATTAAACGACAACTTTTCTGATGCAAGAATTTATGTTGGTTAGGTAATGCTTTATCAAAGCTTTATTTCTTGCTTCTTGACAGTTCTGTTGTGTCAGATTCATATTTATTTATTCAAATTGAAATTAATTTCTCTTTCTTTTATTATACAAAATGGATCATTTTTAAGAAATAAAATAATTTTTAGAATAAACAAATTTAAGAACCGTTTTTTTTATGATCGTTTAAAGATTAATTTGTCTTGAAGAACAGACACACATTTGCGTTATTTTATTTGGAAAACATTTTAAAACTCTGCATAAAGAGTCAATAAATCGATTTGAAAGCGAAGAAAAGAATTTAAGATTAGTTATTTCCATCGCGTTAAGAGGTTCTGAAATTTACAGTTCAAAAAATAGCTGGTCTGGCACAATCTCAATGAAAAGGATACTGTTTACAATGATTGAAAACTCCTAGCCAGTGCTTATTTCCTGAATTCAGTTATTAAAATTAAAGATTTGGTATTTCTATAAAACACAAATATAAATCTTAGAAAATATCAGCGTAGTCCAATTAAATCCAATAGATTTCATTCCCTTATAAAATCCAGTGCATAACGCTGCTCAGCAAAAAAATTTAATTTAAAAAAAGAGACAATTCATAGATTTTATTCTGCTAAAAACTAAAATAATAGACAAAAGTGATAATTAACATTAATTTTTGTTTTATAAGCGTCGACTCTGGAGAAATGGAATACAGTAAATGCATGGATGTGAAAACATTTTAACATTATACAAAATTAAACCTTATAAGATTTTACCTCTTCAGCTGCTCACCAAACTGGGTCTTAAGACAATTTTCATAAAGAGCATGAAACATGAAAGTGAAAGAATCAAGTATTTGGTATCAACATTTCCTCTTTTAAATCAGGAAACGTTGAAGGTAGATTTCTTTGCTTGCCTCGGAAGTATTTCAATAACAAACACTTCCATGACGTATTTCATCTGACGAGAGGGCAGAATGGAATAGTTTGAAGAATGTTCAGGATTTTGTAGAACAAGCGTGCCCCCATTTACAAATATCTGGTGGTTGAGAAGCTTATACACTACCACATTCTTGGCGTTCACTCTCTTTTTCCAGTATTAACTCGATTTCCTCACAGAGAATTATGTAAATATCAGCGATCGTGAGAGACTTCTTAAGAATGCCGCCGCAATTGAGAATTGGTATGAAGGGAAAAGGAGGCAGGCAATGTTAGGAGACTATAGCTGGACAAGTGAGAGACTTTCCAGATAAACAATACAAGCAGCAGGTCAAGAGAAAACGCCTAACTGGAAATTGCAATAAATTTTGTTATTTATTATCTGTTTATGGGCCTGTAATGATAGTTTGAAATAAAAATTTGTAAAAAATGTGAAGAGGGTTTTGTAAATTTTCCCTTGTTACTAGTAATTGCATATCTCTTATTTGAAATAGTAGAGCTAAGGATTTAGTGATGTGATAATATTTTATTCCCTTATTTTCATATAAATATAAATATTCACATTAAAATTAATGAACAAAGACTTAATGAAAATTTTATGAACACGGTTATTAAATCCAATTGATACTCGAAGTATTATTCGAACCGTAACTTAATAGTATAAGATTGCCAAAATATAGCCTACAAGTTTTCTCATTAAATGTACGGATATATTCTGCATAAATATTTAAGAATAAATTTCAGAGTTCTTAAAATGACATACACACGCCATCTTTGTACTGTAAAACAACTATAAGAACATATTCATTTTTCTCATGTTCAAAAACAATAATCAGTTTAATCAAAGTACAGGTAATTAATGGAAATCTAATAAAAGCATGCTCGTACACAAGTTCGTGTAGAAAAGGAAATTAAATTTTCCTAAAGATATAAATAATTCGCACCCAGAATGCTTTTCATCGATTGAATTATTGAGGATTTTCTGATTACATTCAATGCAAATTCTAGTTCCTTGAAATATATGTAAGAAAAGGCTACACAGAGCTTTCATTATATATATGTTCCTATGTTTTCCAACGCTGAATTACTTACAAATGGAAACAAAGTCATGCAAACAATATCGACCTATTTCGACGTATAATCGAAACAATATTTAACACGTATAATCGAATTTAATATTGAACACCTCCGTAATAAATATATGGAAGAAAGGAACCAAATTACAGAAAAATGAACTCATTGGAGAACACAATAAAATGAAATGTCGTAAATATAGCAACCATGTATTTAATTCCTAGCACTATAAATAACTAGGAAATAGCTAGAAAAATTGTATTGATTATTCGTTTGTTTTTGTTCCTTGAAAATCAATGAAACACAGACGGAATTCTACTTATCACAATGCAATAAATTATTTAAGATTTTTAACAGAAGAAATGAATAAAGAAGAAAACGCATTAATATTTTGGATGGAAATTGTTTACTTTTACTAAACCAGAACATTTTCATTTACACTTGTGTCCAAAAATAATGCACAATTTTGAAGATGCTACAAAATTGAGCATTATTTTTGGACACCAGTGCACTTGATATACCAACACACATTGCTCTTCTAATCAAACATCTATAACTCGGAATAAAAGTTAGTTAATTATCACAAATTTACATGGAGTCATATATTTTCATTATGTCGCCCTGGATACGATAAAAATCTGAAGAAATCAAAATGAGATTTGGATTGACATACTAAACTGATGTTCATTACTGCAACAGAAAATGTTCGCAACAAAAAAATTTCATTTGAAATGTTATGACGTCTAGATATGTCATCAATGGTTGTATATCCCCCACCCTCCATTTTCGAACGAAATCGAAAAAACACTTCTACTCTGTTCATTTTATATGGGTACACCTTGTAGAAATGCCCCAGCCTCAACCACCTATCCAATTTCGAAAGTTTTATTTCATATGAAAGCGTATGACGTCTAGATATGCCATCAAGGGTCGCCTGCCTCCACTTCCTGCATTTTCGAACGAAATCGGAAAAACTATTTCCTGCTGTACGTTCTCTATGGGTAAAAACCTTTGGACAGTTCGCCAGCAAGAACCACTCGACGGTTTTCGACAATTTTTTTAATTGAAAGGTTATGACGTCTAGATATGTCATCAAAGGTCGTATGCCCCATACCAGGCCCAATTGTCGTAAGAAATAGAAAAAAAACATATAGAGAATATATGGAGGAGAAGTGTGTTTTCTATTTCGTTCAAAAATGGGGTGGGGGCAGGCGACCCATGATGGCATATCTAGACGTCATAACCTTTCAATTAAAAGAAATTGTCGAAATCCGTCGGGTGGTTGTTTCTGCCGAACTGTCCAAAGTTTTTCCCCATAGAAAATGTACAGTTGGAAAGAGTTGTTTTCGATTTCGTTCAAAACTGGTGGGTGGTGGGGGGCAGGCGAACCTTGATGACATATCTAGACGTCATAAGCTTACATATGAAATAAAAATTGTCAGAATCGGTCGGTTGGATGAGGCTGGCGGACTCGATGAAGAATTTTTTACCAAATTATTTTAAATATATAGATACTTGTTATATAGGCCTCTGATGTCTATTTTTCAGGTATATACAATTAAATACAGCATTAAAATTTCTGTGTCTATATTTACGAGAATGCTTAGTGTTTATTATTTGGTATTCTGTTAGAAATCAAAGTAAAAACATTATGAACTTAAAGAATAGTATTCTAATGATCTCAGAAATGTTCCCGAGTGCTCATTACAAAATTCAAAATCTTCTACTCCATGCATTTTTGCTTGGAACATATTTTTACCGTATTATTCTTACATGCTTGACGACCGAAATTCTTTTAATAAAAGCAGCTGACGAATATTAGAAGGTTACCATGTTTAGACTGTTTAATAAAAATAATTCTTATGGAACATCTTTACAACTGCTACATCTTTTACCTACTCACCTTGTCCTTATTGAGTTGTCTCACGTATGTTTCCATATGCATTGATCTTCAAAGTATGTTTCTGCATCTTTCAAAGATCCTGCAGAAAACTTATTCTCATAGAACTACAGAATTAGTACACCGAAAAGTAATTCAACTGCTCATATTTGTTACAGATACGACGACTGTCTATCAGTAGGCGTGTTCTTTGTGATATCTCGTAAAGTTGTGTTAACCTTCGCAAGCCTTGCTTATAGTTTGGGATATTACAAAATGAGTATGAATGCAATCAAGGTTAAAATCACGAAATGTTTTAAGAAAATTAAATTTCTATGACGAGAATGTAAATATACTACTGAATTCTTTTTCGCTTGTGTTAATCATTAATAAGCATAACTACTTATGTATCTATAGACATATTTGAGGGCAGTTTTTTAGCATGTTTTGACGAAAATGATATAAATTAAAGTATATATTAATTTAAAGTATCTTTCTTTTAAAAATACTTTCTGTATATTCTAATGATTCTAGAATTTAATTAATTAGCCTTAGAGGATAACAACAGAGAAAAATTTGTCCCAGTTGCATTACATGTTAATGCGAGTATCGTTAAATATATTCATGAGCAGTGTTTTATTTTAATCTTTTCTCGGTAGCATACTAGTAATTTTCAGATGAATAAAGAAGATTAAAATATCTTTATTATAAAAGTAGATTATTATCTCTCCATTGTAAGTAGATAATTTCTGGTTTTGAATTAGAAATTTATCGATAATTTAATATTTTTCCTAGATGTAGATACAGCAGCTGACTTTTTTCTAAGTTAGATGGGTTAATCATATTTTTCAGAAAATGGTTAAATCCATATATTAAGATGATTTTACATATTTAAACTTTACTCAAATTATATTAAACAAATATTTAAATCTCTTTCCCACTGAATTAAATGAAATGAGAAGGAATTGGAGAATTTTTCCTTAATATTTTCAAGTATAAAAATTCAAATATAATGTATGCATATAAGATGCACCCTGAAGCTTAAACTCAAAGTTAGGAAGTAAAATGAAAAGGATAGTTCTTCTCCACTTCTGAAATTTATTCATTTTAAGTTCACAAATATTATATCAAATAATTCTTGCTAAAGCAATCAAAATTCGTGTAGAAGACAAAAAAATATTCCTCTATAATGAATATTTTATCCAATGAATGTACATATTTAAAGACTAGCGACAGAAATAGTTAGCAAATTAAGAGAATATTTTGAAAATATTGTTATTTAATGTTGTAACGGGATATCCCTTACGTTATATTAAAATAATTCAAACATAATTCTAGAGATAATTGAAATTATTCTCTGAAAAATACGTACTAGAGACGTGGTCGATGGATACAAAGCAATTATCACAACTTTATTTAACGGAATAATAGACTAAATCTTTGTGCGAGAAATAGTGCTTTAAATTTTCCAGCAAATTGTAAATTGAAAAAAGTCTGATTAAACAAAAGGAAAATGCGACCTGGTTACCAAAAACAAGATATAAAAATACTTATTTAGGATCAAACTTTTATTTCATTATTCAGTTTTCTTTTTCATTTTCTTTTCATAATATTTTTTTGTGCCCAAACATTTAACAAAAATGTTGAAGAACATATATTACAACAGCTATGTAATACGCAGATTAAATAACACTTCTAATTTTAATTTGTATTCTCTAAATTGGAAACGATTTTAAGCTCACTCAAATGAATCAATTAGCTTAATCTGATTAGAAGTAAAAGAACATAGACAGACAAAAAAAAATCAAAGCGTTTTCTCAAGCCAAAGTGGCCTAATGGCGTCTGGGCTGGGCTGGATGATTCCAGGTTTTAAATGAAGTCCATCAAAGATCCGCCCTGCATAGGCCTTCTGTGCATTATCCCAGATTTTTAGAATTGTATTTTTGTAACCTTTTCCATCTCTCTGCCTTCACCATTATTTGCTAGACAGTTAAGTATCGTCTTCCGTTGTCTCTTCTACTTCGTGTCCGCCACACTGTTTAAATAACCAAAAGTTTACAGTCGCAGGGCATGAAGTGGTGTTCTGTTCTGTACATTATACCTGCATATTTACGGATGTATGATGTCATAGGAGCGCGCTTAGTTTGGATTTCGATTTTTGTCTTATCTATTGTATCATGGAGAAACCAAAATTATCTTTATCTCGAATTCATCATTCCCTTTAGAAATATCCGAATAGTCGTAATTAAAAGATAACTTTGGTTTTTTCAGAAGCAAGCGAAGTCACGTGACGCTGAGAGCCAATGAAAAGCGACCTCAATCCAAAGCATAGTAGGATCCGTAAATATGCATTATACATGCTATCGAGAGCCGAACGTCCTCCCGTTGTTGAGGAGCGGAAGTTTCGAGAGGCAGATGCCGGCTCAGATGTCACATTTGTTCTCTGACCCGGCTTAAAATTGCGGGGCCAGTTCCAAATTAGCTCAGATGTTGCTTTTAAAATTAAAAAAAAGATATACTATTTTTTCAGTTATACAAATTTATTTGTCATACAATTGTTTCTCTAATTAAAAAAAATATTAATATAGTTAAAATATTAATATCTTATAGTTAACGACGTTGATTTTCATTGATACATTAACCTCAAAGCAGGTTTTCATTTTCCTGCATTATTTTCACTTAGTAAAATATTTTCTCGCACCAGCTCAAATTCATACATTTTAAATGTAATAAATGACATTTGCTTTTATCTTTGCATTCTGAATACAGATATTTAGTTTAATTTCAATTTACCATTTAATAATTTGTCAAACATTTTTTTTTTGTTTTTCTTTTAGCTATTTTGATGAAGAAAGAAAAAAATTATTATTCACAAAAATAAATATTTGGAAAATCCTGGATATCCTTTTTAAAGGATATTTTTTAACTTTTTTCTGTAGAGTTTTTTTAAATTAAATTTCGATAGTAGATTATTTCGCTTTGCTTTTCAAAGTATCATATTTTTATTTAATATATAGTGTGTAATCACTTAAATATTTTATAACTGCCTAATTTGTTAATTTTTAGTGTTAAATTTTGCTGCGAGTAGAAAATTTATTCAGTACACTTAATATTTAATTGCCATATTTTGCAAACATGGTAATAAATAGGTAATTAATTTTAACATAAAATTCAACTTCCAATAATTTCATATTCTTCAGCCTCATCAAATAACAAATGTCAAATTTTATATTGTTTTGCATTCTAAACGAATAGTTTAACAGCCATGAAGGCCGGTACTCTAGAGGATTCAGCTGGTCAAGAAAGGTGGCTAAATTACAATAACACATGATCTATTGGATACGTATCAATTTATAACTCGTTGATTATACAAGGAAAAGTTGAATGCCTGACTTTATGGATTAAAAAGGGTAACAAAATCGTTAAACTATTAAATTTGAAAAAAAAGACATGAAACTCATTAAAGGGCAGTTTTCAATAAACTCTTTGTGGAAACCATAGAAGCCCCCAAAACAACATGGTCTTTTAAAAATGAGAGGGGTAGAAGGAGAAATTGTTTAAACTTCTTTTTCGCACATTTAAGCAATCAATTACAGACAGTAGTTTCGCTGAATAATTTAAAGCTCTTTTAAAAGACGAATAGTTCTTTGGAAAGTTTCATCATTACCAGTATCTGGGAAGGATTCATTAAGAATGAAACTAAAATTTTCAGAGTTGGCGAACACTGTTTCGGTGGGAAGATCGATGCACCTCAATGAGTGCTTTAATGATGTAAGGCCATTTTCACACACGCAGTACTTAAGTGAATGCATAGAAGGCAAGCACTTTCTGGAATTTTATTTCATGAATATTTTTCTAAACGATCAACTGGTGATGTCAAATTTCATGAATGATGTGCTCTTGAGACAAAAATATTTGGGAGATAATAATGGTACTTTTAAACATTATGTATAACTGCAATTTTAGTTGAGAAAAAGTACATTTTATTAAATATAAAAATACATATTTTCCAAAAGCCATGCTATTCGATTCTTAATTAAAGATGGGTTGAACATATAAACAGCGTATTTCTGATAATATTAGCTAAAAGTAGGAAGTGTTTCATCTTATAAAATTAATAACGCATTATGTTTTTTCGTTTTCGTGTCATTAATATATATATATATATTTATTAAATAAATATAATTATATATTATACATTAATAATTATATATTTTTATAAATTACTTTAATCCACAAGTACGACATAACGTAAATTGTCCTCTGTAGTTATTAACTGTACAATAAGATTCATACAGAAACAGTAACGTAAATTTATTCTCCGTCAACACAATTGTTATCCTGGAAACATAAATCATTATTTAATTTTCTGTCCAAGAAAGAAGAATGTAAATATATTCGCATTTTTATTGCTAATCAATTTAAAATAATACAAGCGGTCGGTTGCTTGGCCATTCGGTGAGAATTAATTTGTACCATAAACTAATTTGTCTCATCTGTATGCTGAATTAAAAGTAACGCTGTGCCACATTATGAATACCGATTAAAGAAACTTACTGTAGGTACAAAAAAATGTTATTTAAGATAGTGTACCTCTGACGTATGGCAGATATCTTAGTGTATATACAATGATGTTGAATTCCGAAGTCGAACATTTCGTATGGTTTAAAGCACCTATCTAAAAGAAATTGGATTTATAGACTCACACCTAGTAGCACAAAAGTATTGGATAGTATTTATACTGAATAATATGCAATCACAATATCATAAAAATAGTGTAGTATCTCATGCTACTGGGTCGCATATTTGTCACAAACCTTTTCTACTTTTTAAGTGAATTAATTGAAACAAAAGGATACAGCAGATAAAATATGCAACGCAGATTTAATGAAATACAAATTTACAATAGTATAGCAACCCACTTGCTTGAATAATAATATTACTACAAACCGACGCAGTATGGCAGATGGAATAATGGCAAGTATCTGCATCAGTATTTCAACAAACTTTAGGAGCATTTAAAATAAGTGTTCAACGGTATTGCCATCTGAAACAATACACGTTTCTTATGTCAATATTATGCAACTGGGTTGGTATGCTATTGTAAATTTCTTTTTATACATTGATGCATTTACTGAAAGTATATATTTTTATGTTATCAAAGGATTGATTAAAATTAAATAATCTGGTTTTTGGTCGTCATTTAATCATGTTGTTACCTAAATATTTTAGTCTTCTGGAAGAAATACTCGTACTCGCTAATTACGAAACAATTCTAAAAGGAATGAAAAAAATCGTTTGACCTTTTCACATTGTGACTTAATAGATTTACCATGTTTGTAAAAAATGCGGAATAAAATTAATTATTCAAGCTGATGCATTTTCACTATATTTTATTCATCCTTTACCATCCTCTCACCGAACTTTTTGGCGGTAAATGGGGACGTGTGAATGTGGACTTATTTAATTAATTCATTTTTGTAATGGTCTTTCCCTCTTTCCAAATTGAGTTTAGCAAGCGAGTTTATTATACTGAAGCTGAGACAATTAAAACAATGCAAATAACTGAAGTTTTATGTAAACAATATTTCCAAGATATACAATGCACATTAACTTCGATTAGCCTAAAGGTTTCAGTAAAGCGAAGGCTGAACTTTTTTTGTAAAAACAGTGAGCTTCATTAAGTTCAGCTCTTTTCTCGAGCTGGGTATGTAAGATGACGTATAGCTTTATCATAGAATTTCGCCATTTTTACTCTAAAGCGATTTTCCTGTGTTTCTAAAAGTGTTTCCATGGAGTTGATACGAATTTATTGTTGCAAGTGAATAAAAAATTAAAATAAGATTCAATTGAAAAACCATGCCATTTTACAATATAGTCATGACTTATTTTTCAATTTATCATTAAATCTGCTGAGTGAACTCAGAAAATGAAATAGTCATTAAAATTCTTGCCTGCAGAATGTGCATCTTTCATCAAGTCATTTTTTTAATTCTTGATTTAGGATGAGGAAGCATGGATAATTAAATGACATGCATATGCTAAAAATAAGAATATTCCACAAATATGCATTTC